>NDXB01013173.1:148035-205705 GCA_002631895.1 Agapornis roseicollis | reverse complement strand
TTTGTGTGTTTGTGTGGGTTTTTTTTTTTGTTTTTTTTTTTTGGGGGGGGAGGGTTGGTTTGTTTTTTTTTCTGAGGAGGGGATACATGGGGGTAGGGCTATCATTTTTACCTGATATAGAAGCATTCTTATAAGAGAAAGCGTGTGTAAACACAAATTTGTACCTAGTCATTCCTCAGTCCACCGTTTGGCTCTTTGGTTTCTTTTGACTTCCTGTGTCTAGAATAAATGTAATTTATTTTTTGTTTGACTTTCGAGGTTGCATTTTTGATGTTCAAGTTCGCACCAGCATGAATCAAGAGTTTAAATCACCTGGAAATCCAGAAGGTCACCCCAATTCTGGTCGCAGTGTTGGACAATGTAAAGATTCCCCATGCAGTTTAATAAAATGCAGAAATGGTGGGAAGTGCATAGAAAGTGGCTCTACTGTTTAGTAAGTATATATATATATATGCATGTTTTAGACTACAGATGGACTTAGATGGACTGATCTCTAGACATAACTATGGCAGCTTAGTGGCTTGGTAACAGATGTCTCCAGGAGCCTATCACCTTATTAAGAGAAGGAAAGAATGAAAACTGCTGAAAGGTTCCTTTAGCTGCACAGAGAATTTTAATCTTACTTTAATAAATCAAAACTGAAATATTAGAATTATGTGTTGCTACATCCTGGGGAACTTTCTGAAGAAATTCCATGGACTGGTTCTGCTCCACTGAAGTCACTGGCATCCATTCATGACAAAATGAATGGAAAGAACTAAATGGGTAAGAAAGATATTTTTCAAAAACTCAGTGAGAAGCCTTGCTAGCAGAGAACAAACAGCAAAGAGAAGAGATTGACTACCTTAATATATAAACATGGTTGATGGAGTAAAAATAGGTGAGTTCTGTTTCTTGGAAAGTAGTGGGTTTTATCTTAGAACCCGTTTCTGGAGTAACCCGCTGGCTGATCCAGTTTAAACCCTAAGGACTTTCCTTACCCAGCACCTATACATCCTTCTCTCATGCTCAGTCACTGCTTAATACACACAGTTCTCTGTGCCTCCAGTTGTGATTTCTGTGAATGTTTTCCTGACTCTCAAGTGTACCTTCCTAGTCAGTCTTCATGCCACTCAAGCATTCATTCATGGTTGCCTTTCTGGATCTGCTGGCTAGCCTGCCCATGTAAGACCTTCTTAATCAATTTCAAAACAAAGTGTATTAGTAAAAATCTTATGTTGAAATAGGTTGAACTAGGTCAGTTCATATAAGCTGATCACCTGGCTGATCTATGGGATAATAAGTGGTGTGAAAGGGCAGCTGGCCCAGATGTGTTATGGTATTTCATGCCTGTCCTGGGTTTAGCAGTGGCAGTCATCTTTTTCTTCTTCATAATAACTGGTGCAGCACTATGTTTCTGAGTTTCGGCCTGGGAACAAACCTGATAACAGGAATGTTTTTAGTTACTGCTCAAATGTTTAGTCTGAGCAAGGACTTTGTGAGCCTCATGCTCTGCCACGGAGGAGGGGAAGCCAACAGGAAGCAGGGACAGGACACCTGACTCAAACTAGCCAAAGAGGTATTCCATACCACAGCACGTCATGCCCAGGATGTAACTGGTAGTTACCCAGAAGGGCTAGTGCTCGGGGGGGTTGGAGGAGGTATTCAGTCGGTGCTCAGTTGGGGTGCAGTGTTGTGAGTTATCTGTTGATGGTTGGTAAGATGCTGTATTCTTTTCCCTTGTTATTTCCTTTATCATTATTATTATTGGTGGTAGCAGTAGTGATTTGTGTTATACCTTAGTTACTAAACTGTTCTTATCTCAACCTGTGGGAGTTGCATTCTTCNTGGTTGGTGAGATGCTGTATTCTTTTCCCTTGTTATTTCCTTTATCATTATTATTATTGGTGGTAGCAGTAGTGATTTGTGTTATACCTTAGTTACTAAACTGTTCTTATCTCAACCTGTGGGAGTTGCATTCTTCTAATTCTCCTCCCCATCCCTCCAGGAGCAGGGGGAGGACAAGAAAGGGGGGGTTGAGTGAGTGAACGAGCTGCATGGCTGGGTTTAAAACATGACAATACCTCTTCACTAAGCGCAGATGGATCGTAGTGTCCAGACTGTAAGGCACAAAAGAAGGAAGTATATCTGCAGTTCTAAACTGCTGCTGTGTGTCAATACTTCCATTGTAATAAAGCTTGTTTTCAACACTTTGTAACTCAGCTGTAAAACCTTTGCTTAGGAGCACTTTTGATTTTGGAAGCATCTGGCAAGATTAATTATCCTTGCTGCCCTTCATGTGCTTTCTCATGTGTTCATTTATTTACATGTATTTGCATACTTTTTAAAAAAGACAAAAGTGCTGATTTAAAACATCTGAAGACACTGATTGAAAACACTGCAGACAGCAAGACAAGAAGAAGAAAAACACAAGTTTTGCACAACGGAACCTCTGTGCGATTCTTCTTCAAAGCAACAAATACCTGTTGTTCTGTGTGCTACAAAGAAAAGCGTTTGTGTACCTGTCAAGCTAAAACCAGTCTACCAACTGTGTGCTGGAGAGAGCATTATGTGGTAACTGGTTTTGCTGTCCTTAGATAAATCTTCATCTGCAAGAAAACCTGTACAAAACTAGAAACAACTACAAAGCTAGTAAGGCTGTACCAAAATTTGAAATATTCACCCTTGAGAGGCAGTATGCAGCTTCCTTCCCACTCCCCTCACAAGTGTATTTATAGCCTTTTAAATACAGAAATGAAGGAAATGCTTTGAATGATATAATTTGGGATTGCTTTCCATTTGTTGCACTACATTATGTCCCAATTAATGCACTTTGCATGATCATTCCAGAAAGGTTAAACCCTTGATTTTCAGAGTGTTTGATCTTTCTGAGGAACAAGAAAGGAGAATGGCACTCTTTTCACATATGAGAATATTAGAGGAGATACAAAACCAAAACTGCAAGGAAAAAAAGGTATCAGAAATGCAGACTCTCATCTACCCACCTACACCATCCACTCTAAATCCTTGCTTCAGCAACTTTGCCAGCCATGAAAAGTCATCTTCCCAACCATAAGGTACATTAGAGCCACCACCAGCAAGATTTAGAGAACATTTGGGAAGAAGGTGGCAGGATAGGGTGGCAAGCTAGAGTGGCAGCTGTTGACATAACCGTATGTCGTGGTTTAAACCCAACCAACCACGCAGCTCGTTCACTCATTCAACCCCCCTTCTTGCCCTCCCCTGCTTCCAGAGAGATGGGGGAAGAATCAAAAAATGCAACTTCCACATGGTTGAGATAAGAACAATTTAGTAACTAAGGTATAACACAAATCACTGCTGCTACCACCAATAATAATAATGATAAAGGAAAAGAATACAGCATCCCATCAACCAGCGACAGATAACTCACGACACCCCACCAACCGAGTGCTGACCGACCACCTCGTCCAACCACCCCGAGAGAGCTAGGCCTTCCGGATCCTCCCCAGTTACATCCTGGGCATGACGTGCTATGGTATGGAATACCTCTTTGGTCAGTTTGGGTTCTGTCCCTCCTTTCTCCTGGCCCCCCTTCTCCCCGGCAGAGCATGAGGCTCACAAAGTCCTTGGTCAGGGCAAANTTTTTATGTTGAGGACACCAGAACTGCACACAATACTCCAGGTGAGGTGTCACAAGAGCAGAGTAGAGGGGCAGGATCACCTCCTTCGACCTGCTGGTCATGCTCCTTTTGATGCAGCCCAGGATACGGTTGGCTTTCTGGGCTGCAAGTGCACACTGAAGTTGGCTCATGTTCATGTTCTCATCGACCACCACCCCCAAGTCCTTCTCTGCAGGGCTGCTCTGAATCTCTTCTCTGCCCAACCTGTAGCTGTGCCTGGGATTGCTCCAACCCAGGTGTAGGACCTTGCACTTGGCATGGTTAAACTTCATGAGGTTGGTATCAGCTCACCTCACAAGCGTGTCAAGGTCCCTCTGGATGGCATTCCTTCCCTCCAGCATATCCACCAAACCACACAGCTTTGTGTCGTCGGCAAACTTGCTGAGGGTGCACTCAGTCCCACTGTCCATGTCAGCAACAAAGATGTTGAACAAGACCGGTCCCAACACCGATCCCTGAGGGACACCACTCATCACTGGCCTCCAGCCAGACACTGAGCCATTGACCACAACTCTTTGCATGCTGCCATCCAGCCAGTTCTTTATCCACCAAGTGGATCATCTCCACTTACAGCTCCCTGTACTCCACAGTTTCACAGAAATCCTATGATTAAGGCCCTTTTTTGGTCAATTGCACACGACAAAACCTTTTCAATAAGCCAAAGTGATCCAGCACACATCTCAGTGGAGCACAGTCAGGGAACACCACATACCAGCTTCTGGAGCACATGTGCAGGGTGCCGCTGTGCTTGACCGGTGCTCGGGCTAAAAACATCTGCTTGAAATGTTTGTATGCTGCATCTAAGATCTAAAATTTAAATGCAGCTTTCCGGAGGTTTGAAAGGTAAATGAAAATTCCAGGAAGCCTGTAAAGATGAAAAATACTCAAACTCTCTTGAACTGATGACAATTCCTTCTCTTTTCATAATACATTGCAAATAATGAACTTCATTGCTCGTGATAACCAACGGCAAAGGAATGCTAGGAAGGAGCAACTTGAGCCTATTCATCTGTTTGCAGGAGGTGGATTTGATAATTAGTTCAGAGCAAAAAAAAAAAAAATCCTCTTTATTAGCACATTAATCTTGTTTAAAGGTATTCACCTTTTTTTCACATCATTTTATAGCATGCTATTCTGTTATCAATCATTCAGCTGTAACACACTAAGATCATTAGAACTTAATCTAGGCACTTATCACAAGGTTTCTCCCTTCTTCCTTTCCCTTCAGAAAGGGAAGTTAGGAGGCTTTAGGCCTCACACTGTACAAATCAGTGTCATTGTGCCATCCAGATTATATAGCAGTCTAGTCAATGTAGCAGGTTTCCAGCTTGCGTCCTGGTCCCACAGGACACGGACTTCTTAATCATAGTCCAGGGGAAGGGACTACTAAAGCGGATTTCAGCTGCATTTTGCATGGATTTGGAGGAACTAATTTCAACAGTAGAGTCAACAGCAGATTATTTCAGTAAACACAACCTATCTTTATGAAAGATTTTAATTTGCCAACAACAAAACTGATTGTAAAAGTTTGTATTTTCTGTGACAGCTTTTTTTTGTTGTTGTTGTCATCTTTGTTTTGAAGGATTTGTAACTTTAGACCAAAAAACCTGGAAAAAGAGGTGCAAAATGGGGGTAAAAGGAACAGAAAACTGATATGGTGCGATTAATTTTTATTTAATTATTTTTAGCTTGTGAATTTCTGATACTTCCTAGGATTCAGGCTTTCCATCCTACTTTGAGAATGAAAAATGTGTGGAAATACTATAAATTCTTGCTGCATTAAACGATTACTTCTCTACCATGACCAGCCAGAAAAAACCCTTTCTAAGCTCTGAAAGCTTTATGGTCTGCCTGTGTAGTAGAAACCCATTAATGCAAACCTTGCCTTACTTTGGGGTACTGGCAAGAGGATCAGCCCTTCTGATTTCCTGTCTTCACTATTTTTTTTCTAGTGGTTTTTGGAAGAAGCCCTCAGGACCACACTGTCAGCTTCCACTTCCCAAGGGAACCCTAAGACTTGGCTTTGCTTCGGTCCTTTGCTTTGGCAAATGCTTTAGGTAAGCCTGCCATCACATCTTTCAAATAAAGATGCCAACCACACCTAAGGGTGGCCAGATGCGACATGTTAAATGCAGCTAAGTTGTTAAAAAAAAAAGGCTAGGCAAGAATTAATACAAGCTGTGACTTCACTCATTAAGCTGATAGTGAGGAGTGACCAGTATGTGTGGTGACAGAGTGATTCCATCAGCCCCGGCTTTGACTTCATACTAGAACCATTTGCAGAGAAACAATAAATGAAGTCCAAAGGCAGAAATACTGTTTTGCTTTACAGATAAGTAGGACAGCATGACAGCTTGTTCTTTGCTTGAGTTTCAAATGCAACACATCAGTGTAGCGGGATGGGTGCTTAGATGAAATTTTACCTCTGCGTCTCTGAAAATAATACATGTAGACCTGGAAATGGATAAAAAGACAGTTTTTACTTGCTTGTTTTGTGTGGCAATAATAAAAAGTATTATAGAATTTCTGATGAGGTAAATGAGGGATGGGTACCTTCGTGGAAGGTAGCACAGAAATTCAGCATCTGTGTGGGATCACAGCTCTGCTTTGTACAAGGATTGCTCTTAAACAGTTAAAAAAGGCACACACAAGATGCTATGGTACTATGTCTTCTCACAGAGAAATGTCTGCTGCAGCTAGGAGAAATTAACTGACTTATCCCAGCACTTTCTTGCATGTCAATGTCTAACTTTCTAATCGCAACCATCCTGCATAATATGGAAATTACCAGCAGCGTCATATTCCAGTAATTACCAGAAACGTACACATTTTCCAAGAGGGTGACATTATGTCATGAATTCCCTTGTCAAGAGGAGAAAAAGACAAAACATATCATACTTGTTTGAGAAGGCAAAGTGATAGATTTGTCATGAGGGTAATCATCTATAGGAAAAAAAATCCACTTCAACTTCCTGTATTTCTGAAAAGGGATTCATTTTCTGCCTGAGCTAATAATGAACATTTTCCTTCTATTCATCATCTTCAGTTATTTTCTCTCTTGAGATTCATTTATCACTAACTACTGAACCCAAGAAATAAAAAATAGGCAACATCCTTTTTTGAAGTAGTGGCTTAGAGGACTATTAAATCAAGAGGAAAAATGTGGATTTTGAAGATATACATTCAACATTCTTTTAACAGCTGCAGGTTTTTCACAGGGGATCTGCACTGCTGGCTTAGCAAAGGTATTTTGGAAAGTAAGTTCCTCCTGTGACAGCACAAAGTGTTGAACAGTAAATTGTTTGGGGTTTTGGTGTGGGGTTTTTTTTATTTTGGTTTAGGGATTTTTCTTTTGTATGTGTTTTTTTTTGTTTGTTTGCTTGCTTTTTTCTTTTTCAGATGAAACTCACAATAATAAAAGAAATGGAATTGCAAAAATGAGATTAATGACATGATAAAGTGCAATTCTTGTTGCAGGAATTAGTTTTGGATGACAGTTTAAGCAGATTTTTAGATGTAAAATAGCCCATGTTAAAGCAAATCATACAGATGCTTGAAGCCTTGTGAACCTTTCTGTCCACGAACAGGTTCTAGCTTGCCAGAGCCTCACTTGTGGCACTGGTTGACTATTTTGCACTCTTGAGATATGGAGTGACAGCCAAGCTGGAGGGAATGGCCCAAAAGGCTTTTGCTGGTACCGTGGGGACTGAGGATCCCCTGAGGATTTTGGGGTGGCAGCGTTGATGAGTCTTCTCTGCTGCTAGCACCCCTGCTCCTTGGCAGACCCGAAGAATGGGGAATTTCTGAAGGGGAAAGGAGGAAGACACAGGATTTGCACTTTAATTTTTCTCTTGTATGATTCTGCTGTTGCATTATCTTGTTATACCTAACCTTATATTTTCCAACAAAATAAGTTCTCATATCATCAGCCTGTGGGAACACAGGAAAGAAAATCCCTTACAGATAGGGGACAGAAGAAGCAGGACTTCCTTTACTTTTGAATAGGATGGAGAGAAGACCTCCCCAGACTCCCTCTTACCTCATCCCTTACTCAACCTTTCCTGGCATGCCAGGTAGAAACCATAAGAACAATTGCTGTTGGAGGTGCTTGCCTGATGCTAATGGATGTGTTTTTGCAAGGTTATTGCGTAAGTACGTTCAGATCACTCACTTTGGTCCTGGCAAAGGTCTCTGAGCAAATCAGCAACTCTAGCTTCCAGAAGGAGATTTCTGAGAGGTGTGCTTCAGCAACATCAGGACAGTAGAAGTCACAACAAGGTATAGGTTTCTGACACCAACTGGTTCTGTACCTTCCATGCTGTCTCACTGGGATACTGTCCAAACACAGCTTCTTGTTCTGACTTGCTATGCTAAAGCAAGTGTACGGGATTTGAGAGATAACTCTCTTAGATTCTAGCTTGTTGGTCTGAAGCCAAAATGCAGACAACACCTATGAAGTCCCAAAGTGAAGAAATTTTATTATGCAAGGCTGCCTCTGTGCAGAAAAGTCTCAATTTCAGTGGCTTGCAAAGCTGATAGTAAAGCACAGACCCTATGTGATTTACTTCTACAATGTTTTGAAAGCCATGGAACAGCAGAAAAGAATGGGTGTAAATTCAGTCTCTACATGTGGATAGTGTGACAATATGCTTTTTGTTTTTATGAAGTCAACAGGCTGTGTGGATGTTCCCTTAATTAAGCCAGTACACTGGTTTTCCTCTACAGACAACGCTCATGGGTTCCCTGCTTAGGCAGCAGAAACAGCTTTCAATAGCAAATTCTCATCTCAGTGCTACATGAACAGGAGGAGGAGCAGAAGCTTCAACATCTGGTATTAATGGCATCAAATCATGTCACAGGTCAGCAAAACAATTTTATTCACTAGGTGATTTCTTGACACTGATTGCTGTAACACAGAGTTGCCAAGAAGCCAGCTAATTGTAGGCAGCACCCTAGAAGTAAATACTCACAGCTGTTTCTAGAATTTTGCATAGTGGGTATTGAAATGGATTCTCTGCTTAACACAGCAGACAGCTAGCAAGAACAAAGCATGAAATCAAATTCCATCAATCCCTTACATTTGTTTATGCAACCCATTGTTACTGCTCACAGAACAGCTTTGGCAGGCAAAGGCCATGACAAAATGTAGCCTTGGTTTACAAAGAGCAATTTTTCCCAGCTGCCATTTTTGTTGTCAGTTGTTTTATATTGATTTCTCTCCATGCAGTTCCAAGTTTAACCTGGGCACGGCTGCATTGATCCAAGAAAGCTGAAATAATTTGTCTCTTCTAGTGAAGCAGACATGGGATAGGAGATGGTACCTATCACCATTTTTTCTGGTAGGAATATGTTGGAAACTCTTTCCTGCAGCACTGACATAGATTAAGCTCTTCATACAAATATTTCTGGTAATTCCTTTTTGTCTCTGGCAAGAAAGATGAAATTCACACTAAGGAGCATGTTCTCAAGTAACTCCTTCCTTCACATGGGAATGCGCTGACTGAGCACATGAATTATGGAATCAAAATTATGTAGAGCCATATCACAGGCTTAGATTTATACGGGAGATTTTGCATTAAATATAAGCAGCATTGCTTGGGCTCTACAATAAAGGGATTTGACCTGAATCTACCTGGAGTCCCATTTCATTTATTTGCTGAAGTGGCACATGGGATATGCCTACAGGTCCTTCTCAGTGGTCACAAGACCCTACTAATTTCTGTGTGGTTCCTTCTCCAAAACCCTTCTGGTCACTGCATGGTCATGAAAAAGCAGCCAGCATAATCATGGTGACAGGGCATCTATCATATGTGAGCAGAGGCTGCTGACCATAGTAGAGCCTGAGATCTTGAACTCCTCACACCAAGCACAGGGAAGAAAACTGTTTAAGTTAAAAACATGTCCCTGTATGATTACCACAAGGCCATCCAAATTAAAGGGTTGTTGAAGCAGCAAGGTTTGGGACTGCAGCCTAACTACCACTGAGGCTCAGAGGGTTCCTCTCAGTCCTTTTGTTTCTTGGCAGCTGTAGCCCTGACATGAAAAATTCACAGTGGCACAGGAATACTACAGATATATTTAACAAAATAAAATGTAAATGATAGAAATCATTATATGCTGTCAAGGAATTAATCTGGTTTAATTTTAAGGCTTTTCAATGAGAAGGCTCCACTATAACAGTAAATGCTGCTAGAAAGGTGATCACTTCTATTCATAGCCACTATTCAGTGCACTCTGAAGTCAGATGAAATCCAGTGGGGTTTATTTACCAGCAAAGCTTCATGGCAGATAAAGTGTCAACTGCGAGAAACCTGCAATTCTTTTTTGCTAATGAGCATTGCTAGATTATTGTGTGACAGGAAGAATATGCCCAGGGAATATTCCCTTCCCCCAAACATTTTATCCTCTCTGGAATATGCTTTTGTAAGATAAGTTGTTATAAATACAATGTGCCAACTGTCTCACCCATTGGGAAAGAGCAGGTACATGAAAAACTCAGTGCAAATATGAGAGAACCTGCTAACAGGCATGGACATGGTTTAGATGCCATTTCCAATCAGAGCACTATAGATAAAGGACAGGCATGTAGCCCAATTGTATAATATTTGGATATTGCCCTTTGCCATTTGACAGGAATGACTGACAATGGTAAACCGCTTCTTACAATGTGCAATACAAAAATTCAGGAATTATCAAAAAAGGCCAGCATTTGTAATACGGAATCTCAGACTTTAAACATGCCATCAATGAAGGGCCTGAAGTGACCCACATTTTACAGGTCTAACATTACCTGGCTTATTCTTCCAAGTACAAGCTCCTATTTTTTTGTAAGAGAGTCAACTGATTTTTCTTGAAAGGGATTAAAAGCATGATTCACATTTTCATTTTGCTGAGAACCCAACCAGAATGTCCCATTTTTCCATTTGGATAACTGTCATCAGACACAGCTTCTCTGTCTGCTCCCAAACCAAGCTGTCAAATTCATTCTAGCTCTTTGCATTAGCTAAGCATATAGGAAAAATTTTCACAGTTTCTAAGAGGAGAATTATAGACAGGATGTTGAGTGGTAAATGAGGATATTTGGAATACATCTATGAAAATATACTTTGTCATTCGCTACTCAGTGCATCTCCAGCTCAGAGGAATGGATTCTCTTACACAGCAGCAGATGTTATTGTTTGGATGGTGAATAGTCATAAGCCATATGGTGTGGCAGAAAAAAACCCTTCACACTTTCTCATATGGACAAATATTATTACTGCAAAGCATAAACACATCAATATATGTGTCTTTTCTCTGGGGAAGCATGTAGCCTTCAACGTGATTCTTAAAAAGTTATCACCTTCCAGATAAGCAGATTACCTGTAAATATTGGATTTGGATTTTTAGAGTTTGGATGACTTGATAGAAAACAAATGCAGGTGTGCAGTAGATACAGTGGTTTCACTTCCATATACATGATGAAAAATAAACACATTATATAAACTAAGGTATTAAAATAGGAGTGAAAATTAGGAGGAAGGGAGAAAAAAAGACATATACAACTTCTGTTGAAAAATGTATTTCAGTACCTTTTGCTATCTACTACCTAACTACATAAAAAGCAGCAGCACTGTGGCTCATCATGCAAATGAATCAGCAGTTCCTACATGTATGTGAATGTGAACTTTGTACCAGATCAGCGATGGGTAAAGCATTTCAAATATAGGCGGATTGTGCGCAGATAGGAGTAGGCCTCTCAAACGTGGTGGGATCTCTACTTGGAACAAGGACAAGACACAGCCTACTTCCTTTCTGTGCCCCAGCTTAAAAATCAGGCTTCCCCCCCTTCTAGACCTGTTGAGTGCAGAAGGGTTGCTTTGTTTTTAAATTTTTAAATTATGATTTCTTCAGTTTTCTGGTGTTTTTATGATATCACTAAAGCACTTTTGAGCTTCTTATTTTACTTCAAGCACTTTAATCAAAGTGTGATCACTCTTTCCATTGTATGGTGACACACACAGTTGCCTTGGAGTTTTGCAGAGCCAGGTTTCTGAACTACATCCCAAAAATCTTAGCAGAGTGGCACTGCACATATCCTATTCCTATGGTTAGACAGACCCCATGGCCTGGCAATTAACAGTTCCTCTGTTACACTCTGCTTCTCTCAGCCTGTTTCAAACGCTGCATTGACACCGACTGGCACATCATTTCTGAATTTTGTATGAAGAAAACACCTTTGCTAAGAGATATTGTTCATGACTAGCTGCACCCCAAATGAAACAATCCAATAAGAACAGCAGGGCACTCCTGAGCCTGCAAAAGTTATGCCAGGGCTCAGGATGCTGGCAGCCACCTAATGAAGTCAAAAGACCTTCCATATTCATCAGCCCTTGTTGAGAGTCACAGTTCAAACCCAACCCACAGATACAAAAGGAAGTGGCAAATCATCATCTAGTAGGAACTGAAATAAAAAACCCCTAACCTTTCCCCAGGATTCGGCTGCATCAAACAGCCATCTTGCTCTAATGACCTTGCTCCCACTCCCTGATTTTTAATGTAAGATGGCTACAGGATTAAGCAGTTTTCTACCACTGTTAAACTTTCCATCCTGATATCATTACCCACATCCTGGTTATCATGTACTTCTTCACCAAAACTCAGAACTGGAACTGAGGTAAGCAAAATGCCTGTGATCGGGAGAACTGGTCCACTACTGTCTTTGAAGCTTTGGCATGCTTCAAAATGTTTTTTTTCCTGTTTATCTTTGACAAGGGATGTGGCTAAGTCCAATGATCCCATGTGTAACTGCTATGCTGACTCACTCTCACTAAGCTGGCGAGATAACCCCATCCTCAAGACACATGGGGAACCAGCTTTCCAACTTCCAGAGCTGAGGTAGTCTTGCACAGCAACTTGAGAATCCCCTCCAGATCACAGGTCAGAACAGCAGTGTTACCGCAAACCTCACTAACAATGTGGACACAGACCTATCCATGTGACAATCAGCTGGCTTCTTCCACAGAAGCACAACGCATTTGCTATTTTATTTTGAAATTACAACCAGTATTTCCAGTCACCTTTCTTTTAAAATCCTTCCTGAAGATTACAGTGTTCACACAACCATAGCCCCGTTTTTAAAAAAGAACTGATGCTCCTGTGGACATTTTAAATTACTTTAAATAAAGCTGTGCTCAAGGGAAAAGAAAAAAAAAAAAAGAAAATTGCATTGACTGACAAGAAATGCTTTGTGACAGGAAAACATTAGGACACACTGATGCCTATTTTAATATCTGGTTTCAAGAGATCATAGAAATCTCATAGACAGTTTTAATTGCATCTTCTTCATTCAGTGTTTATATAGCTCAGCTTTGTGTGCAGGGCCCTGCTCTTGAAAGAGACCACCCTGGAAGAGAATGCAGTCAGGTGAAGATGGAAGTGCTACTATTCTGGGAGAAAGGTGGTAAAAGCCTCAGTCACTGAAAAATAAGAATGAAATGAGCTGCTCTCTTAGTTTTATTTTAAAGAAATACCTAAACCTGTTAGTAAATCCTAAAGGAGACGTTCCCAAAGCCATCACTGGACATAAGCCCACCTAAAATAAATTGCAAATATATGCATGGAAATAACTTCCATGCATGGGAACCCACTCAATATATATGTTCAGACAACCATGAAGATTGCCTTTACCCACAAAACTCTTGGTTTACAACCAGATTGCACAATTATGCCCTAAAGGTTTGACAGGATGATCCTTTCCACTTACAAACCTGTTGTACATTTGTACAAATCATGTATACAAGGCAGCGAAATGAAGAACTCCTAGCTCACAAACTTGAACTAAATTATATAGCTAAAAGTTAGCTTAACTTGCACATCTCTCAAATGGAGGTCGCTTACGTACAGTATTTTCAGCAGTTGGACAGCCAAGCGGCTACTTTAGTTGCTTTTTTTTTAAAATACGGAAATACAAATAAGTCCTTACAAATTTGAAATGTTTCCTATTAATCACTCTTCTGACTTCTGCCTATGGGGGAAAGATCTAGAGAAGGCTGAACCGCTGTCATCTAAGACTAAACACACCGATGGAGCAAGAATCACAGCAGACCTCTGAAGGAGACACAAATTACTGATATTTCAAAAATATGGAAACCTTACTATATGAATAAAGTACAACTCACTGTGTAGCAAAATTGGTTGTACAGTGGCTTCCTCAGAGTCATCTAAGGCTGCCTGTGGCAGTGCCTGAGATGATAAGCCAGACACGCTGATTATATGCTTTACCAGCAAGATCACACTGCCTCTCTCCCTCAGAAAGAAAAGTGTTCCTTAAGTTACTTTAGAAACCTCCAGTTGATTTTTTCTTTTCATCAGGCTAACATGAATGTTCTGATTACCATCAGCAACAAGAGAAGGCACAATAAAATTTACTTGTCCTAACCTGCAGCTATGCATACGGTTACCTCTCTATACTTAAGCAGCATTATTTTGTCTGGTTTTTTTTACTCTTATGGGCAAAACTTGGGATTTAAAAAGCCCACTCTCAATTTGGATGCAACTTATAATTCACAGACTGAAGTATTATTTGTACTTTGATGGTAAGAGAGAGAAACAAGAAACAAAAGAAATGGCTACTTACAGAAGATGCAGAATACAGTTAATACAGAAAATACAGTTCCCAGAAAAAAGAAAACATCATTAGTAATTTAAAAAGTTTTCCCTCATCTGAAATAAATTTGGGTTTTGATTTAACTTTTCCTTTTTCTATAATAAAAAAGCCTCAGCTCTTAAAATATCTAGATAGAAATACCACAAATGATTTGGAAAATGTAGGTTACTATTCTGCTAAAAGAGGCTGCTTAGACAAAATGCATCTATTTAATGAGCTGACATGTTTCCCTTTCAGAAGTCAGATGAACTAACTGTGAATCAGATTTGTATCTCAATATTAAAAGAGAAATCACATTCCACTTTTCCATGGAACACGACAGCAAGCGTGCCTGTTACTGTCTCACCCCTTCTTTAATCGTAACGTTATGTTTCCCAGTTAATAAATACCATATAAACCTCCAGTCAGAATACAAAAATCACTTCCATCTTAGTTTTCAGAAACTGCTGAATAAAACTCTGAGCAAAAATAACCCCTTCTTCCCCACTCTCATGATTTACTCACCATCACTTTATTCCAAAACTCAGTTTCCCTTGATAAATGATCCATAACAAGGAAATTATTTCTTCCTTCCGAAAGTATCACTCCAATCATTTAAATTACTGAACGAAGAAAAGGAAACATTGTGCTCCACAGAGCACTCTAAACACGCACTGTTGTTTTCGCTGATGCAATGAGGCTTCTAAGCAAACGATTTTGCAAGCAAGCTGGGTAGTGGCATTTTCCTTATGATTCAAAAGTGAAGTATGCCTCGGCTAACTGAATGCTTGCACAACATATAATAAAGGAACTCACAGATTCATACGTGTCTCTAACATAATAATTTGTAGAACTTCAACTCGTATTACCATCTATAACTCTGCCACACCTCAAAAATGATGTGCCAGATACGAACTTTTACTGGGTGCTTTGTGCAGCCAAGAGAAGGATAGCTTCAAGCCAGAAGCTTGTATTTGAAAGTCTCTGAAGTGTAATTCCCTAAGGTGTATGAAGTTACGTTCTGTGTATGGAACGTAACTGTGGATTCCTGCTTGCTACATACAGAAATATCACAAAGTTCATTGTAAGCCACATGTTAAAAACATCCAGTCTGCCACAATGCACTACTGGGTTAATGCACAAAACTGTTGTGCTAGGAAAAGTCACAAAAGCATAGTTAAATGCTCTTACAGTTGGCACTTTTAACGATTAACACCACTCACCACCACTTGCACCCCCCATGCCATCCCACATGTGCTGCCCAAAACTCCAAGAAAAGCACATAATTTACAGTGTATTTTTTTGAGAAAAAAAGGATAGCAAGATCCAGAGATAATCTAAACACTGTGTCTTGTTTCCATACACACACAGACCTGCTTGTTCCCTGAGAAGAGAGGCTGGAGAATTTCAGTAACAACTCTGCAGTAAATTGAAAAGGGGGGTGAAATATGTAAAAAGCTAATAACTGTTCATTTATTGGGAGACTCCAGTGCAGAATTTATCGCTTATTTCATCTGCCTATCTTTAAAACCTTTTGGGCAGCTGCCTTCACAGGCAAACCTTGTGAAGGTTCAAAATCTTTCAAGTCCCAGACTAAAAATACCACTCCGAGCAAACAAATGCTGTTGCACATCTTTACCTGACCATCAAGCCCTCACCAGATTCATCAGGTAACCTTTTTTTCTTTGCAAACTTTGCTTTTTCTGACACATTGGGGTCTGAGGCAGTATTCATTCTACACCTCTTGGTGATTCCTACTGGGCTAATGCTGCAGCCCTTACTGCCTTGGAAACTGCCAAGATGGTCTGGATGAGTGTTCTCCACAGCTCTAAGTTTTAATATTTCAAAGCTGATGTTCTCTGCCAAGCTTCTATATTTAACACCCTCCTATCTTTAACATCTTCCTCTGACATCCTTGCTGTGCTTGCAGGCTGTTCTTGTAACTAGGAGGAGTGGGCAGGCATGTGGAAGTTGGGAGCACTTCCCAGGGGAACCCGACCATCCTCTGCTGGGATCCGGCCATGGAACAGCATGAGGTGGGTGCTCATGGCTGGGGGACCCCTCAGCAGCTGGGATGGGAAACACCTACTTGGTGGTTATCGCTGTGTAAGGCAGTACTAATGCTATTGCCCTGTTAAATCCTTAAAAACATATGGAAAGTCCTCCACCTTCTTACTCCATTGGAAATTCTACCTATATGTACAATAACCTAATCATATAATATACATATAATAGCTTACTAGCTATGCTATTATAGCCTGAACCAGCTATGGGCTTTCAGACAGCATTTCATTAGATCAGTGGGACATCCATACCAGACTCTGACTTCACACTTAGGTCTGGGATATGCTTGCACTATTTAACACACCAATCAACATTTACAATCCAATGGCCTGATTTAAGATTTCCTGAGTCTATGTCATCTCCCCAGAATGCAGGATAAATTTGGATGCACCTTTAATCAGCACTTATTCCCAGTTAATCACTTCAGTTTTCTACTTACACAAACAAACTGGAATGAAACAGGATGCTGATCATCCTGTATCTGTCCAGAAATAATTACAAAGGATGTAATTCAGCAATAAATCTATTATTAGAGCTTTTCAAGTTCTTTGATTTGCAAAAACCAGCAAACTGTTCCTTGTCACATGTATGTTTTCCCTGCTTTATTCTGTGAATTCTACAACTTGGCAAATGAACGTAATTCTTCTGGCATTTTGTAGAACACAGACATCCTTGTCCCACTACAAAGGATCCTTAACCCTCCAGGCTTTCCAGTTACAATCAGGATGTCTCCAGTACTTCATCTGTCATTCTGAATATATACATTGAACCCAGAGGGTTGGAATTATGTCCCGTCGCTGAGCTCCACTGTAAGCTCTAAGGAATTTCTGTAGATCCATTACTTTACCATGAGGATAGTACTTTATTTTACATAGTCATTTTGAGAAGCATTTGAATTTGTGTTACAAAATTTAATTTCCATGGAAAATTACCTCAGATTAGTTATTTCAACAGCTAGAAAACAATTTCAACAGTTAGAAATACTGTGGTGACAAACTGGTAAAAACATTAAGAGACTGAGTTGGTTTCAAACTAGCATTCGGAGGGGGAGGGTGAAAAACAAGAGCAAAGGGCAAGTGATGGTAGCCTCTGCACTGCTGGATCTTATAAGCAGGAATCTGGGGCAGTTGGTCCTTTCCAATCCTAACTATTCTATGATTCTATGGCAAGGAAAACCACAAAGGCGAAATGGCACACAGTAGAAATCATCATTAAAAGTCTATTTTTTTCTTTTTTTTCTCCCTTGAGTCTCATGCCACACAGCATAAAATCTTCCATCAGGATGATAATAAACATCTATCAAAGGGCTTTCCCTGATACCTTAACAGAAGGCCAAATAATTCAGAGACCAGTTGAAGTTCAATTACATTTTCTGCAGTAAGCCAGAAAAGGGTAAGCAGTAAATCACCTTTATGTACCCTTCCTGAAGTTCTTTTATATTGACACCTCCACAAAACATGGTTTGAACATTTTCACATGTCCATCATCTAATTTCACGCTTTTGCCTGTACCAGGCAGAACCCACACACCAACTTTATATTTTAAGTTCATTAGCTATGTAAATAGCTACATTTTAAGATAATGATCTTGCACTAATTTCTTATAAATACATTTTCTTAGTGCTTCACACACATTACCTGCTATCATAAATCTTTGATTTGTGAGAAAGATTTCTGAGGTTTGGTTCCTGTAGCAAGTGCAAGTATATTCTGTTTTTAACGACGTATTTCTGAAGCAGACCTCAGTACTGTGGTCACATACTAAGGGGCCAATCTTCTAATCTTCTTCAATTATAGAATCTTAGAACAACTTAGGTTGGAAGGGACCTTAAAGCTCATCCACTTCCAACCCCCCTGCTATGGGCAGGGACACCTTCCACTAGGCCAGGTTGCTCAAAGCCCTGTGCAATCTGGCCTTCAACACTTCCAGGGATGGGGCATCCACAGCTTCTATGGGCAACCTGTGCCAGTGTCTCATTACCCTCACAGTGAAGAATTTCTTCCTAATATTTAATCTAAATCTACTCTCTTTCATCTTAAATCCATTCCCTTTTGTCCTATTGCTACACGCCCTTGTACAAAGTCCCTCTCCAGATTTTCACATCTGGTTTAACTGGGTGAGGTCTGGCTTTTGCTACACGAAGTATGATTGCAGATGTTACTTCTGTTAACTGATGAAGTCTTACACTGGCACAGCTGTACATCAGCCTGAAGGGTAGGATCTAAAGTGAAATTCTTCTATGTGCTGACACAAGCATATGTATTGGTTAATATGACAGTTAATCATCTGGGGCTTCACTAAAAGCAAATTACGTGCTCCTGGAAAGCAAGCAAGCTGACTTGCAGCAGAGGTCTATGTCCCCTGCAGCTCTTTGGAGAAATGCCCTGATCACCAACTAAACTATTTTAACCCCGTAAGTATTAACAAAATTGTTATCACTGTAGAAAGTGTTCTGTCTTCTATTCCTACACCATTGTGGTCTCTAAACTTGCTCACTCTAGTTATGATCAAGTATGGCTTTTAACCTGGTGGCAATGGGCACCACAAATATTTCTAGATTTAGTCATGCTGAACACAGATATGAAAAAGAAATTAAAACCAGAAAATATTGCATGTACCTACCCAGCCATGCTCACCTCTTGGGCACAGGCAAAGCCTCTAATGTACAGGGCAACATCTAACAATGTCACTACAGACAGCTGGATCAGAGCCTTGCCATACATGTGACCTGCCAGCATCTAACTTCCTACTTGCTACTGTCTATTTTATGAGAGCTGATTATACCTTGTGAACAGGACTTGATCAAATTACTCCAGGATGTGGCATCAGTAGTCTGATATTCTCCATCTTGATGGCCTTCAGCAACATTCAAGCTATGAAGCACTGTGCACCAGGAGCCCAGTTGAATTACCAGCATCAGAAACCTGGCATACTCCTTCTCTGACTTTATGCATGAATGAGGGCAGTCATGTCAAAGCCTTATCTGTTGTGACACAGTATGCGTCTCACTACATGATGCAGAGAGGAATGTGAGGCACATTGTGGCCCTCACTTCACTCAGGTTTGTAAGAAATGACAGTTCATAGAAGAAGATATTAGAAATTTGGAAAATATGTAAAGTGGCTGAACCCTTCTGATGTATGCTTTAGGGGAACTATAACATAAATACAGAATATTGTACAGTAAGAAGTGAAAGCACAACTAAAAGATTCATAACGTGCAATAGTAATTTAATAATCAAGCCCTTATAAAACAACACCAGCTGACACTGGGAACTGACAGTACATTCCCAATCAGTGCTAAATAATGCATCCATAACAATTGCCTCTTGCTTGATTATGTTAATGTAGTTGATACTAGATGCAATTCAAAGATTATTGAAGTCAATGACTGTTCTTTATTAATGACAATGGAATTTGAATCATACTCATCAAGTTAAAATACAAGAGAGGAGGTAGAAGTGTAGTAGAGGCATAAGTAGAGGTCAGCAGTATACAGGTTTCAGCATCAATATGTACCAAAACTTTGTCACGTTCCCAGATATTTCTGCCAAAATGGAGAAGCAGGGAAATACTGCTTTTAGTTTAACTATTTATGGTTTTTTTTCCTCCTTTGTGCAGGAGCAATGCTGCTTTTTGAAATCACGCTGCTGACAGGAAGTGTTACCGTTGGGTTTTTCCTCTTTATAGATCAAGTATCAGAAAAGCCTCTTACGAATTAACATTTGCAGTAGCAGGTGTCCTTTTCCAGCTGAAATGAAGCTGGGACATCAACTCTTATGTGAGGTGAGGGAAAAACTTAAGAAACGCTGCAAGCAGAAGAGGAAATTGTCATTCCCCTGGGTCGATGCTCCAAGGTGAAGGGCAGCACTATCTGCTACCTCTAACTGGAGCCAGTCTAACTCAAGGCACTTACCTGTGCACACACGTCCCATGCAAAGATCATGACACTTGGATACTAATGTAAGTAAAGCAAGGGTTTGTGTGGAATAAAAGAGCACACAAAATAGCCACTGCTTCGAAAATGCTTTTTTTTAGCTACTGTCCTCAGAAGCTGGTGACTCAGTATTAGCAGAGTTCACCAACTCGGACAGACTGACAACAGCAATTTTAAGCTTAGTTAAGGACTAAACTGGATCAGAACAAACCCTCTTCTTTTGAAAATACTTGATTACTAGCTGCCTTATTTTCACCTTACCTAAGTTTTGTGTACTGAGGTTGTTGATGATATACACTGTGCTGTATGTTGTAGACAATGTACACTGAGAAAAAGAAAACCTTTAGGCAGCTCTGCTACCTCTGCAGGAGTGATACCAGCAATCTCTGTGAAAAGGGGGCTTGTGCTTACATGACTTTCTTAGACAGTGCATCAATTTACAATTTACAATTTGCCCATACTAGAAGTCATGACAGAAAGCCACTGATGCTCTTTGTTCAGTCAGGCCTACCCACACATGAACATGGTGCATGTTTTGGAAACAAGGCAGTAAAGGTTAGTAATGTTTTTTTTAAAAGTTAACATTTCATTTAGTGAAAGAGATAGAAACAGAAAGGAAAAAGTGACTTCCCAGTGGCTCTCTAAATTACATTCATGGTGCCGGCTTCCTACGCTAATTTCTTACCCAGTATTAGGAAGCTGCTACCAGTGATTAGAATTACTATCCTTAACCTAGAAGCTAAAGTAGCATTCAGTCAGCAGATCTTACAGTTCCCCAGTAAACTATGCTATTCCTCTCTCCCATTTGGACTCGCAAACAGATTTTCAAATATCATTTTATCATGCAGTATCATTTTCTCTCTGACCATAGCAGACATGACAGCATGAGAAAAACATGCTAGGTTGCAGCAAAGAATGATATGATTACCTGTCAAAAAATGACCCAGAATTATATAAAGTGTATAAATAATCAGCAAGATATTTATCAAACTCCTTGACAGTACTGTATGAAGGGTAAGTCAGGGTTTGACAGTTGATGGGAAAAAAATTGTCCAAGGCTACAAATCATTATAGACCTGACCTGGCTCTTAGCAAAGTCATTGGTTGTATCCCCATCCCTCCCCTAGCATCTGGCTTCAAGAGAACAATTTGTAGCAATATTGTTGGTCAGTCTCATTCCTGATTATCTATATATAAAATCCATAGAAGCTTTGATAACTAAAAATTACACCTCCCCCAAACAATAATGCCATTTAATTAATGTAACTTTTATATCTTCAAGGTTTCTCAAAGGTGTGTAACCATAGCTTTCTTTTTAAAGCTTCTGCTCCTGGAATCATGTTATTTACAGTAAGCTCAGATTTTATGAAGAATATCATGATATTTTAAGTACTCAGAGTCACAGAGAAGGGACATAAAGTCTGATACCTAAGGGAGGTAAATGTAGCAAGATAAATATTACTGTTTTTTTCTTTTAATATTTAAGTTTTTAAATTTAAATATTAGCAATGGGGAAATGAAAATCTCTTATCACCAATGGAATCCATGAGCATTTTGTTTATATCCACAGTTCTCTAACACGACCCACAATGGATTCAGTTGCCTCATCTATTTCTGAAGAGAAATCATAAACAACTCCAAATTTCCTCTCTTTTCCAACATGCTTGGTTCCACTAATTTCAGAAAGGTAGTGTGGTGTAGCAGGAAAGCACACAATGAAACTATTTTGTGCTACAGAGTAACGGTCTTGCAGCCTTAATACGTAAACACTATGTAAATACCACCAACTTTATAGTAGTGATTTTCTCCAATGAAGTGGCTGCAAAAAGCAAATAAATCTGCAGCTTCAAACCTAGGCCTTCAAAAAAGACAAAGGCTCAATTTCATTTCAATGAATACATACTAGATAATTCAAAGGAGCAGTTTGAATGGCTACTTTCTTTAAGGTACATCATTGTCTTTATTAGAAGTATTTAATTTTTGGAAAAAAAACATTTCAAGTGAAATTATGATTATTAAGGCAGGACAAAATACCAGCTCATTATGGTATGTTAAAAGTTGTGATCTTATATATAAGCAACTTATGCTTTCTCCTCCTCCTTAGCCTGTTTAAGTTAAGTTGTCCTATGGTTTTCTTCTTTTTTTTTCTTTTATTTCGCTGGGGTTTTGAGGAAGGGGAAAGGCTGTTTGGCATGAACATTTCAGACAACAGGGTATTCCTTCAGGAAACGCTTACTTCTTTTAAAATACAAAAGTAAATAATGATGCTGATTCACCCCCTGTTACTGATGCTGCAGGAGCCCCTTCAATGCCCCTGACCCCACTCTACAGCGCAGATTGCCACACCTCCCTCTGCACCTCCAGACTCCTGAGGGCTGCAACAAGGGCTGTGTTTACTCAGGCAAGCTCAAGAACTCCACCGGTGGAGTTCCAGCACATTGCCTGGGAAGGGTTGACCCCACAATTAGCAGTGAACATCCTGCAACCCAGACACAGCCCAAAGCAGTACAGTTTGAATGCAAGGATGCAAGGGACAGTTGGCACAAGGTGTTCTTTGGGGTTTTTTTGTTTGGGTTGGTTGGTTTGCTTGTTTGCTTGTTTTTTTTTGTGGTTGGGTTTGGTTTTTTTTTTTTTTTCATTGGATTTGGGTTTTTTAATCCTTTTAATGGATTTTTTCATATTCAAGTGACGAGGTGCGCTACAAGCTCCAGCAGTATTAACGTTCCGACACCCCCGGAGTGAATCCTAGCGGGAGCCCAACCCCAGGCAGGCACCTAGTCCAGTGCCGGGGGGTGTCCCCCGCCAAACCCGGCCCGGCAGCGCCCACGGCGGCCGCTAGGTGGCAGGCGTAGCTCGTTCAGCCGCCCGGTGGACGGCGGTGAACGCTGCGGTCGCCACACGGACGGACAGATGGACGGACAGGCGGGCTGCTGTGGTAGGCTGCCCAGGAAGGACCTTTTCGGGCAGCCGTTACAGGGTAAACCCCTACCCAAATGTGCAGGTACGGCAGATGTAGCGTAAACAGACATTTCTGCATTGGATGTGTTTGGATGCCACTTGCTACAAAACCTCCCAGGGGGCTCAAAGGTACCCAGCACAGCTGCAGAAATGCCATGTGTGTTTGCTTTAATTTAGCAAAACAAGTTTTGAACAAAACATCCTCCCCATCGCTGCTAGCCCAGTCAGGGACCAAGCAAGAAAGAAGTTCCATTAATGATGAACCTGCTCAAAGCAAACACCTGTGAAACACTGAATGTACTGTAGGCTTTTCCCTGAGTAACTACAACTGCCAAGGTATCTCAGATTTTGAGCACATTTGAAGAGTACTTGCTGGATTGGAGGCCCAGGCTGACTCTGACAGTTGGGGTTGCCTCCTCACAGAAAAGCAACAGCGATCTGTCAGTGGTCTGGAAGGGCACAGCACTGGTTTGATTTGCATGTGCGTAGAATCAACTAGGTTGGAAAAGTCCTTTAAGATCATCAAGTCAAGCCTTTATCCCAGGACTACCAAGCTTACCCCTACATCATGTCACTAAGGTTCTCAACTATACATTGTAAAAAAATGAAAATTAAAGAGATACTCAATCAGAGGCAGCTTTTAAAAGAAAACAGAGGGGAGTAAATTTCTGCCAAGTGCTGCTCCCCCCAGGCAGCTCACTAACCAGGGAGGGAGGGAGGAAGGAAAAGCTGGCCAAAGCCTGGGCAGGGAAAGGGACTGGACCCAGCTGTTCCTGCCTGCTAAGCACATCTCCATCAGCCATCCAGTCTGACCAAGAATCAGACTGGAAAGCTTGTGTGATCTATTTACTGTTAAAAAACCCTACAGTTTGTCTCTCTCATTGCCAGACATCTAATGCTGAAAAAAGGTAGGGCTGGAAGAGGGAACAGAGATGGCTGAAGATAAAATATTACTGTAACCTTCGTTTTTATGTCAGGGATATTGTATGCCTACAGTTACAGAAGCAAACACAAATTCTGAAACACAGAAGTTAATGTTTAATGTCAGCACATATGTATATTCACGAGGATCCCTTTCTTTCTAGAGCGTACAAACCACAGCAGAGCACTTCCAAGCCTGTTGTAGGCCAGGGAAGCAACTGCTAGATTACAGTGCAGAAATTGCCATTTAAGTTTCAATGTTGCATTAGGATGCCTTTTTTGCAGTTCTTTATGACACAAATTTGAGGCTATATAAAGACATTTGATTACCCTCATTGTATATCCTTGAGCTAAACTCACAATCTGAATTGTCCCATTTGAAATGAAGTAAAGACTGAATAGTAGGATTCATACAGCTGCTTTTAACAACTGTATAATAGAGTTCCCACATAAGATACGTGCTTTTTCCCTGTCAGACAGAGACTGGTGTAAGACAAGTAGGAGCAAATTATGCAAGCTGATGAACACACAAAATATTCAGTGGTTCAGGAACACCCTTCAGAAAAATACTAACCAAATAAATAGCTCCTGTCCAGACAAGGCCAAGCATGGGAGGAATCTCCTCCTCCTCATTCCCCCCACCTTTTTTCTTTTCGGTATCCAACATTGACATCCAATGCTGCTAATTTTTCTGAACCAGTTGTTAGCAAACATTGACAGTAAGAGCAGAGCCTGTCCCATGATGAACTGGTGATGTCTTGTATACTGAAAATACAACTTTAGAAGATCTCTCTCTGAATGAGGTTTGTCTTTCCCCAGCCAAATCTTCATAAGACAGACAACCTGAGAAGTACCTTGAACCTTCCTGCTTTAAAATCAATTATTTCTTCAGGTTGCAATAACCAAAGGTCACAAGTGGCTTCAAGGGGATTAATCCTTGTTCAGAAAGATATTTTTTAGTGTATTTAGACAAACATAAACATGCTTTGGGCAGTTGAGGCTCTGAAAAACTGTACTGTAAGGGAAGATGAGGCAAGGAATTTGCTCCAGAAAGCAGCCTGGCTGGGAAACGGACAGCTTTTCAGTCCCTATCTCCTGGGAAATCCACAGAGCTGAGGTACAGACCCAACCTCTCATCCTGCACAACCTGTATAACTCTTCTTCTCTAAGGTGGTTAGCACATCTCACAACTCTTCCCAGAGTCACGGACGTGCTGCTCTTCACCTTCACAGGGCAGAAACCAAACTGCAGAGATTGTCCTACCCAAGACCATATAGAAAGTACGGTCTATGCAAAGTGAAGACTTGAAGCTAGGTCACCCATGCTTCCAGCTACTTACCCTCATGTCCTTTCTAGCCTCTCCCTCCGTCAGGAATCACCCTGCAGCCATGAGGGGGTGGTGGGAAACTGTGTTAAGTACCAAACATCAGATGCCTGCTGAATATTACAGTTAAACTCATCTTTCTGTCGAATTGAATTGTGAAAACAAGCTGTGATAGGAGGTTTTCAAAGGCAGTTGCAGCTTATATACATAGGGAAATGATTTGACTTCTGACTTGGAATGTTTATTTTCAGGGTGTTGATGGGAATGTGTGTCCTGCCTAAGGCCCTGGCACAGCTCGGCAATTGTTTTCACCATAAGCAATGCTGTCAGAGATGCATCAGAGATGGCAACCACCTGGCACACAACAGCTGGCAAATGGCCTTGCTGCACTCGTAGGGCAGCACATTGCTGTGGGTACTCCCTGCCTGCACACTCCTCCAGAAACACGAGTGACCAAACAAGGAGTTATACACAAGTAACTACAGCAGTTTAATGACACTGGCAAAGTTTCCCTGCAGACAGGCACTAAGAGAGCTAATTCTGACTCTTTTCCCAGAGAAAATCACCCTGGACAGCTCTGCCCTTTGCGAAGTATGTGAGTGTTTACAGTGCTGCACCTGCAGCAGGAATAACCTGCAACCCTGGACTTTCCAGTTCCTATCGCTTTGGCTCAGAATACCCAAGTTTCCTGTGCTCCAACTTCTGCAGTGCGTATTCTGCATCTCCCTGAATACTTATACTGCTTAGGAAATAATAATAATAAGATAAAAATAAAAAAAATAGAGACACAGACCACCCAATACTACCTGTACCCCTTCTCGCCCCCAGCACCACTCTTAGAGAAATTAATGTCTTTCTTTCCACTGTTGTTGCAAAAGGCTGAAGTTTATTACCTATTAAAGCTTTTCAGTTCTCCTTAGAGAATTTCAGGAAGCCAATAAAAAAAACCTAAGCAAACTGATTAAAACAAAACAAAAAACAAACCCACACAGTGCCAATGAGTAACATACGTGCAGCTTCTTAACAGCACATTTGATGAAACACACACCCAACTACTTCTAGCCTGGCTCTGGTCCAAAGCAGACTGAACTGCAACAGTACATGCCAAGCTGTGCCACAGGTCCCAGGCAGGTGATGCCTTGACACTCCTACTTGTTCCTGCTGCTTTGGGAGCAAGTGACTGAACACATAGCCCCAGATGCCATGCCTGACACTGCTCAGCAGCTTCCTTCATGATTTCAGAAGCAGCCCAAGCTAGATCTGCAGAAACTTAATGCTAGATGTCATACTGACAAGAGCATGTAGGTGATGACCTAGGACTTGACAGCTCCCCAACCATCCACTTTCAAGCAGTGCTGAGCCTAACTGAAAACTTGAACTCCAAAATCAGGCACACTGAAAGCAAATTTGATCTAATCCCATCAAACCATATCCTGTGTAATCCCATAGAAACAAGTGAAAAAGTAATTTACATTGGTGCACCTAGTTATTTTTCAACTTGAAGTAGCCAGTAGAGAGTAAGTAAAGTGAAAGTATCAGGTTTTACATACAATAACTCTGTCAACTGTAAATTCAAAGTATGAACCTTTAATCATGAATATGTGCAACACTCAGATCACTTCTTTCAAGTAACAGAGGTATTCGTGGGGGAGAAAAGTGCTCATTCTCATAAACCCTGAGAGTTTGAGCAAGCAAATAGCTTATTCAAGGATCAGAGTTTGCTGGCACTATTCCTGGTTTGCGATGTTGGTTTCTGTGCTATGAAAACATACATGAATATTTGCTTTCTCTGGAAACTAGTTAGGGCTTGATGACAGTTGAGTTTAAGGATGCTTTATGGGATTCTTTTCCCTCTTTCTGTGTTTCGTCACAGGTTAAGAAAAAACCTGCAACCATTCATCCCTAAAAAGACATTAAGAAAATAATGGAAGCAAGTGTTGCTACAGGACTAACCTGAAGGAAATGGTAATATTAAATGAACATACTGTACATTGACAACATTACGAGGACCTTACATGCAATTACCACAATCTGCAGAAATACTCAGACTTTGGGCCAAACCATGATTTATACTACAGTAATTCTACTCATTTCACTGGATCACTCCAGTTCCAAAAAAAAAAGTTTATTTTAAGGTTTTTACATTTCTCCCCATCATTATAACTTTCATGCATCTTTCATATAACAGCAACAACTTCAGACAAAAGTCATAACTCTCAACTCTCTGATGTTTCTTTTCAGAATAAGAACTATTTTGGCAAAAGTAAAAGGAGCTGAGATTTATGGGCATAAGGCAACGCCAAGTAAATCTCATCTTCTTATGATGGAACGTCATTTTTCATGGTGAACAATGGTCAAACAAGATGTTCACCTAATATTTGCCTTTCCAGGACCAGATGTTCTTGACTTTCTCTCAGAGGTTCACTGATGAATACAGATTTCAAGATGATGACATTATAGAGAAATGCAAAGTAATTACTGCTTTTGAACAACCTGCTGCTGGTTTTGGCTTTGAACTGGAAGATTAAAATATTCACCTTATTATAGAAAGGTGAACAGAAGAATTCATGTGCCTGCAGTGGGGAAGGGATGCAGAAAGGCTGCAACTACAGCCTCTCAGATACCCTTTTGAACTGGGGAAGTAGTTGCCAAAAATGAGTAAACGAGCATAAAACTAACAAGCTGTTGCTGCTGCCATTACAGCCTCCACACAAAAATGGGCACCAGATCCTTGTTAGCAGGTTTAGCAAGGGGTGACTAAAGCTGCTGGAAGAAGCCCAGCATGAGCACAGCCCAAGAGGCTGTCCCGGGGGGCAGCTGGACAGCCTGCCAGCTGGGAGCTCTACCACATTTTCACTTGCAGCTCCAAAGCCTGTAAATTAGGATTGCTGAGCCTGAAGTTAATACGTGCACTACTCACAAAATCTTTATGAGGGAGGAAGGAGTGACATCTCCTAGAGAGCTTGAAGCTTTACGGAGAAGGGAAAAACACAAAAGGTACTGAAGTTTTGTGCAGAATCAAAAGGGACCTTGTGCTTCTCACTGCTCAGTGTTTCACCTTTTCCTCCACTGTCATTTCTATGCTGGTTCCTTTTCATCCACAGCCCAATTTTGTGCATAGATTTTAACATGTTAGAAGTGGAGAATATTCCTGTCACTTGGGAACATGCCATTAAAGTGTATGTGGGACCGTTTTTGTGATTTGTGATACTTTTATGAGTAAACCATTGGCAGTTGAGAACAAGTTTTTTCACTAGTTCTCCCAATATACACACGGAAAAATTAAAGAGGGAATGATTTGACTCTACATAGGTTGCCTTTGTTCCAGAGTCAATGTTAACCCACTCCAATCTGACTGCTTAGTTGTTTAAGCATGCGCTTGTTATTCTGAGGAATTTATTTAGAATTTAGATCAGAAGAGCTTAGACATGTATAATCCTATTTATTGAAGGCACTTCAGTGAAAAATTGAAGCAGAATTCCTTTCTCTTTTCAATGATGTTAAATGTTTCTCCACTAACCAAACAGGGGGAGCATGATCTTGACTCCTGTCTTTCCCCACCAAAGTCAGCTGGAATTTTGCTATCAATGAGCTTTGGTAATACCTCATTACTATTGGGTAACAATTTTATTCACAGGACTGTATACAGCAGAACTACAGCCCAGTGTCTTGAACACTCTTTATTAGCTGATCTCAGTTAATGACTCCTAAAGATCACCCAGGCATTTAATTAGACAGCATTTGAAATGGGAGAATTATTTCCATTTTTTTTTAATTTGCCTTTTTCATTGTTCTTCTACTATTCCATCTCATACTTCAATGACTTTTTAATAATAGTAATAATAATAAAAAAGTGTGTACTTCTATGGGGACGCAGTGTTTTTAGATAGCTGGCCCTGAATATCAATGCATCGTTATGATGCCCCAGTCTAGACTGTTTTTAACTAATACTTGCATTTCTCAAACACATTTAACCAGTCCTCCAGCAGTTTAACGGTCCCACCCATTTAAGAGAAGTGGGGTGTTTGGTTGGTTGTATTTTTTAATCAGGCCTGCAGCTACTCCACAAATACAGTACAATCACAGTAACAGCTTCATTCCTAGATTAGGGAATCTGAAAAACTTCTGTACAATCTACACCACTGGAAAATAAATTTTTCTTGTTGCAGTGTAGAAAAGGGACAACAGACAAGAAAGAGTTAAAATATGAGAAATAAGTGCATCCAGCCTGTGCCCACCTGAACAGCTGTAGGGCTGTGCTCTTTCTTCCGCAGCTGTGCCAATTAATCTTTATATCTCTGATATTCCTAATATAATGAGGGCATCAGCACTTCTTGTGTGTGTGTGTCTCCCCAGTTTCTTTGCATCACAAGTACTAAGGGGTTAGTAGATTTACTGTCTGGAAGAAAAACAGTAAAGAGCAAATGCCAGCTTATGGTTTGTAGCTACATTCTCCTTGCTGAAACAGCCTCAGGTATTCCCACAGATACTCTCTAGACAGTCGATGTCTCTGCTCTCTCTACAAATGCTTTTAACCTTGTCTGTCCTACCAAATATTGCCATTAAGTTAGTCCTGTTCAGTTTGTTTAAAGAGCACATATATCAGCTTTGGAAACTCTGACTTAATTAACTGTAAAAAAATGAATAACTTTTCTATTAAGAAATACATTCTACTGAGGTAAAGCTAAAGGCTCAGGAGCAGAGTTGCCATATTTCTTTACCTACATCACTGTAAATGCACAGTCTTTTATGATTTCCCTTTCAAGAGATTTTTTCTTGCACATCGTATCTTATGAGATGCTTTGTATCCTCTACACTGTTCACTTGCATGAAATACATATGCAGTATTGTAAAATAAAGTTGCCACCGTAATGCAAGGACTCAAGGTGCCTGTGTTTGAGTAGCATTTTTGAGCACTTAAAACGCCTTCAGCTCCCAGCACAGCAAGTGCTCCCTCCTAACAACACCAGTACAGTGCTCTGGCTTAGCCTGGCATTAGCTGTCCTGCACTGCTGACAGCACAATGTGCCTCCTTTTGCAGGCTATCTCTCTGCTCAAGGGAAACCATCCTCAAATACAGATTAACATAAGAAATTAAACGGTCTGGGTAGACTTAGGTAGATCCAAGAAAGACAAAAATATTCATCTTCATTTCATCTCGAATGTTTTGCAATCTGGGAATTAAAGAGAACTGATTTACTATATCTGATAACTGAATTAGCACTGATAACAGTATAAAAAGAAAAGAAAAGCCTATCAAGAAACTTTAATCCAAACTTTCATTACTCCAAAGGTTCAAATAAAAATGAAACAAGGAACTTTCTTTCATTTGGAGTTTTTGCAAAACCTAATCCTGGCTGACAAGGTTTTACAAATGTAAAAGTTCCCTTTGGCCATTTTTAAGTGCTCTAATTTATTACAGCTTTGTAACTAATAATTACTTTCTAAAGGGTAAAGAAAGGCACTTTCAGTTTGTAAATTGTTGCTTCACAATGTGGAAGAACAGCAATAGCCAATAAACCTCACTGAGGTGTACTGCTTTACTTAGGACCTGTAAGGGAACAGCTTTAACCTCAGGCAAAGCCATCAGACCCCAGACAGCCACTGGACCACCAGCAATACTGCATGCCTCACTGGAGATGAATGCTTGTGGGTAGGGGTGACAGCAAGCCATTAAACAGAGAACAAAAATTACAGGTGCTAAAGAACTCCATTCAGTTGCTCTGCTTTCTGAAAACATAGCGCATGTCATAGACATATAAAAGCTGTAACCAGATTATTTTCTCAAATAAGGCCTTGAGAAACATAATTTGATAATCAACATCTAGATATTAAACATAGTGGGGAAGTGCAGTGGTATTAAATGAATCTAACCTTTCTTCCCCACTTCAAAATAAATCATGCTCCTGAGTAACAGCTATGGAGTTAAGCAAGGTTTTGTACTTGGTCATCCAACATGTAATGAACAAGAATGGCATAAGACATGCTCTTTGCAAACACTGGTTTGCTTTGGGCAATTACTCATTCTCCTGTATTATGAGAGTGATGATTAGGCAATCAGAACTACTAATGATATCACATGTATGGGAGCTTGGCTGCAACCCTGCCACTGGTACAGAGACACTGGAAATAAGTATTTGTGATTTTATCTGGGACATATAACTTGCTGATTTTATAATAACTGAATGTAATACGTAAAATCCAGTACAGGGGCTGTTTAAGAGTGGTGCCTGACTAATGGATTTACAGAAAAGAAAACGCAAGAATACAGACACTACTGGAAGCACCAGCCTCTTGTTTGGTGCTTGTACATCTAAGTACTTTTAAATCACATGAACTAACAAAAGCCCATTTAACACTTTTGGGCTTTTTCAAGTTGTAAGGACATTTATATTCTTGATTTACTGTTTTTGAAAACATAACATTTTATTTCTGAATGAAAACACTTCGAAAGTTTTATAGCTTTATACTTTGTGTAACGGCTTTTGATATAACCTGTCTGCAACTCATTAGAACATGACCACAGAGAATACTCCTGAATCACTGGGCAGCCTGTGTATATGTTAAAACAATACTAAACTGCTTAATTTGACTCACTGCAGCAGTTTCCAATGATTAGAAAAAGAAAGTGAAATAAAACTTATTACCATTTACTTATTATTTCTTTCAACAAAATGCAAAGCAATTATCTAATCACTCTAGGAAGGACAACTGTTCTGAAATAATCCTTGTTCCTTTATTCCTTCCAAGTAAGTTGTTTATATTTTACCAAAAAGAGGTTCTAACACTTCTTGGATAATTCTTACAGATCCTCTCTCAAAAGGCTTCTGATCATTTTAATTTGTTTATAAATGGAATTAAAAACATTAGCCAAAAAAAACCCTAACCCCAATCAACATTCCCTTCCACAGAAAAATATCAAGAAAAAGTCCAACTAGATCAAGTAATTGAAAATGTGTTGAGAAAATAATATATATGTGCCATGGGAAACATACCACCACTTTATCTTTTTCCCTTCCTTCAAAGACTGCAACTATGTACATTTTCAAGTTTACTCCTGCAAACAGAAAGCAACTATTTCTAGGACAAAACACATCAAATTCTAACTTTTTGCTATGGGCCAACTCTTTGCAGATAGCATTCCTAAAGGAATTACACCAATTCAACCAGTAGATAGAAATGAGGTATGTTCATATGACCGATGACTACTAGCTAATAACATCTTGAGGCTGAATATTGAATATTTTATAATCACAAATTGCATGCAAACCAAAGAGTAAAACAAAAACAAAACCAGTGCAGCAATTCTAAAGAACAACCAAATTTTCAGAAATTACAATATGTTTGAGGAGATTTGGTGGGCAGACACAGAGGCTAAATTCATCAAGGAAATTATTCACTCAGCATTAGCATTACAGCTGTGTTTTGCCTCCCAAGACTTTTGCCTTTATTTGCAATTGTGTTGATTATGCATATGCAAAATATTTTATCTATTCTATCCATCCTTTTTCCCTCTAAATGATGCACTAATCTGTAATGACAAGCATGGTGCTGCACATGCAAAACTCGTCTTGAGTGGGGCAAGCAAAGACACTTGGTTCATAACTAGCAACTTTCAAAAATCTGAATGCAGAATGAAATTGATATAAACCTTCTCTAACAATGTAAATGTACTGTGTTGCACAAAAAGGATGCCCTGGTTTTAGGAGACAGTTGTGGTACGTCAGCTGAATTCATCACTGATTATTCTGAAAGCATGACTGCTGCTGCAAACCAGCACTTCAATTTTAATTTGTGAGCCTTGTGCAGGGTGACAGACATTTGCATAAGAGTGACAGTAACTTTAATCCCGCTATACCCTTGACTTGTGTCTTGGTTTCTCTGAATGCATTTCTAAATCAGCAAAGCTTTAGTCAATTAGGAATTATAATACTTCTTGGGAAAGAAAGAAACGTTTTCAATCCCAATACAATTTCCCTGAAATAAATGATTTGCATATAGCCCAGCCAGTGCCAGTAACTGTATTAAAATGCCATTGCTAATTAAATTGTATCCTTTAAAGCTTGACATTTTTGAGCAGAAAAGGATGGGAAAGTGTTAAATATATGTATAATTTTAAGCACTATTCTAAACAGACATTACTTGACAAATATTTGCTGAATATTTCCTGACTAAAACGCACAGTGATAGCTATTTTCCTATTCCCTCATACAAAAGGGCAAGGCAACAAAAGCAGCTGTCTGATTAGGGGCACTGTTGTCCTGAATCAATTACATTCCCGCAGCAGACAGCTCCATTTATGCACCTGTTTTTAAATAGAAAGCCTCTGTAGCTCCCAAGCCTTGTACAAGGGAGATGGGGGGAGAAACCATGAGTAAAAGAAAAAAATAATTCTTCTGAAGGTCAGCCAGGGCATCCTGCATCCCTTGCTCTCCTGATTGCCTCTGAATATGAAGTCTGCCCAAATCTTCTGTAACGATCAAGAACAGGGGGAGGAGATCCATGTTGAACATGTGCCACTTTCACTCACTTTTGAAGGAATATAATTACTGTGTTTAACTGACTGACTTACCTCCTCCCCAGAGGTTTTTGAGCTGAATGACAGCAGAGCTGAGGAGCCTGAGATCTGGCTGCTCATCCCGATTGCAGTGTGCCTACAGGTATTCATTAGCATGTCCCCACCTCACTCCTCTTTTAACCCTCCTGCTTGCAGCAGTGCTACCTGGGTACTATCTCTCTGCACTGCATGTTGACACAGGCAGTTCCTATTTACCTTATAGCCTTATGTGCTGTGCCCTGAAAAAATGGCTGCAGACTGAGAGCCCAAAATCTGGTTATTTTGACGAGCTTAAATCCCAAGAAAGGATTTTTCTCTAATTTATCCTGCCCTATAGCTTCTGGTAGACACCTTTCTAAAAGAAATGCACTACCACTTACCACCCACAATAAAAAGGAGACTGTTTATGCAGTCTTACTATATGCCTAAAGCTTTCCATGTGATATGAAACATTTCTCTGGAGTATTTCCATTTATTACCTAGCTAAGCACGCTTTTTTTCTTTACTATTAATAAAGTCTTAGTCTTTGCTTCATACATATTTCTTTTTAAACAATATGAAGAAATCAGAATATATTGTTTTCTTAGTAACTGAATGCATGAAGAAAAATGTCATTGAACTGATGAAACGGAATAGGCTTTGGCCAGGGCAGCTGCTCTGCAGTTTGTGCAGATATTCTGGTTTTGTTTCAACCACTGAAATGAGAAATGCCCAAGCTCTCATTTTCTTGCATACATAGCAGAGAACAACTAGATCGCTGTCTTCACAAACACTGCCATACTAATACTACAGAATACACACAGAATAATATTTTAAAATAATTATGAATGCTTTTCATTTTCCATTTTGCTTTTACATGCAAAAAGGAGCCTGCTAATCCTTTCAGACATAAAGGCCAGCCTTATGAGCTTTGCAATAAATATGGACAACAAAAATCAGGGCCGAAAAATTCTTAAACACTGTTTTATAAATTCTATCAGAATTTGATTCTTCTGGCCTTAGGTTTTAAATTATCAAGTAGATACAATCATGTTATTTAGGCCCAAATATAAATACATATTTAAGCAAGGCAATGCTACAATTTAAAGTTGTTAAGGCACAATGCTCCAGAAGGCATCTGGATTACATTGAAGGATTCACTGTGTGCTTGATCTGTCTCTTTATTGACGGTTGGAGGAATCTGGGATGCTTTTAACAATCCCAGTGATTGCATAGATCCCAGGCGGCTTTAAACACACGATCTGCAGTAACTGCTATATCAGAAAACAGAATTCAGATTCTTCAGTATTTTGGTCTCAAAATCACAAACGTTTACATTCAGATCCCTAAACTATGATAGTTTAGGGACTACAACTACTTTGAAATGAACTTTTATATTCTAATAGGATTTACCTGGACAGGATATCTGTAAAAATGCATTTAAAAATCAGCCTAAACAGAGTCTGCCTGAAGGCAGTTTCTGAAGCTGAAGAATGACCTTTTTGAAAGATAATGTTATGAAAACAAAGTTTACCTCTAGACTGTATTATAAGTTGCCTTTATAAATAATACAAATGATTTCCACTGAAGATACACATTTTTAAAAAGCCTAAAATAAAATCTGGTGCAGCAAATTATTACATACTGAACAAACTATGACATTCTAGTGTTGCTGTCCTTACTAGCTGCTGCTGCTTCTTTTATTAAATGACAAATATCACTCATTTTGATTTTTACTCAATAAAGAAAAAGCAAAAGGTCACTCATTAAGAGATTCTCATCCAGTCAGTCAAAAGAGCTGCTTCAAAAATCTCAGGAATAAACAGTACCAGCAAAAAGCTCCTAAAATACGGAAAACAATACAGATACTTTAGAAGTAAAAAGCTAAACAAGGAAACAAGTGGGTCCATTTGACTTCACCAAGGCTTCCAATATGTCTTCGACTATATTCTTGAACCTATCTTAGGATGTTACAGCCTATTGTGGGTATAGAAATGGCTGGCTGGTTGGGCTCAGAGGGTGACGCTCTGCCTGGAGGCTGGTTACTAGCAGAGCACTTCAGGGGTCTGTCCTAGGACCTGTCTTGGTTAGCATCTTTATCAGTGACCTAGAGGAGGTGGTGGAGCTCACTGTCATCAGGTTTGCAGCTCATTCCAAAAGGGTGGGAACCAGCAATATGCCTGGGAGCCAAACAGCCATTCAGGGGATCTAGACAGGCTAAAGAACAGAGCTCATAGGAGCCTTATTTGACTCACTAAGGTAAAATGCAAGATACTGCACCTGGGGAGGAATAGTGGGATGAGCCGATGTCAGCAAAGACAGCCCATGGCACCCGTGGCTACATGAACAGAAGCCCCATGGCCACAGCCCCCTTCTACTCAGCACTTCCTAGACCACAGTTTCAGACACTCCAATACACAGAAGACACTTCTAAATTGGTCGTTTATCAGGAAGCTACCAAATTGGTCAGGTCCTGGCACACTTGCCTCATGAGAAGAGATTGAGAGAGCTAGGCTTGTTCAACCTGGAGAAGAGACAGCTTTGTAGTATCTGACAGCAACTCCTGGTACCTCAAGGGAAGTTACTGAGTACTGAGAAGATGGAGCCAGTTCTTCCCAGTGGTGCATAGCAGGAGAATGGGAAAAAATGAGAAGTCCAGATTGGATATCAGAAAAAGGCTTTCTTCACTGCATGAACGGTGAAATACTAGAACAGACTGCTGAGAGAGGGTACACATTCTCCATACTTGGAGGATTTCAAGATCAACTGGGCAAAACCCTAAGCCACCTCATCTGAGCTCATACTGTTCATCCTGCTTTGAGCAGGAAGTTGAGTAGACACCTCACAATCTTTTTTCAAAGCTGAATTATGCTGTGATATATTCAAAATACAACAAAGAAAAATATCACCAATCTATTCTTGATCATTAAAACAATCCAAATTTTCTAAAGTAATGATAATAGCTGCACAGTTTTGTATTTAAATCTTTTGTTGATAATACTCGCCAAGAAATTAGGCACCTTGCTAACTTCACACCAACTGCCATGAGAAATCTCACATTTTATTGAGAACATGGATAACTTGGGCCAACAGATGAGACAAATGCACTACTTGGAAGGAAGAATGCATATTGACTTTTCTGAAGACTCATGATTAGATTATTTTATTCATCTTTCTTTGTCTAGCAAAAACCTCAGTAAAATAGGAACCTTTATTGCATTTTCAGTGCCACACGTTATAAACTTGTGCAGCATATACAAGCTACATGTCAAATTAAATTACAGTAGGTTTCTCAAAGCTGCCATTATATTAAATGCAAATTGAAGGAGGAGAAAAATCTGCTTGACTAGAAACCAATAAACAAAGTATAAAACCCTATTCTTTTATACAGCCTGACACTTCTGAAAAAATAATCTAAGCATTTTGCCCTGCAAAAAATTTAAAATGCTCTTTGCATTATGTTTCTGCACAAGGTTGCTTTCTTTTTGCAGGGTGGATGTTGAGTTCATTTTGTCATTTGGTAAATCAACCTCAAATAATGAAAGCTATGGGTTCAGAGCTACCACGTAGCACATGTCCAAGACCAATATGCACAGATCAGAGATAGTTCAAATATTGTATTGCTCATTCTCCCACAGACATGTCTAAGAGGCAATTTTATTTTAACATGGATAATATCACAACACTGCTGTATTTAGATAAAGTAATTTAGACGTAATACCCCATCGCAAGCTAAATCCCTAAATCACTTAAAATCTAGAATTGTACTTCAAGAAGAACATGTATTTGTAGCATTCAATCACTGAAAAATGAGCAACCATGTAGCTCTCTTGGTAAAGGGAGATTTTCAGTTGCCTATTTATACAACTTGAGCATCATTCTCCTCCAGATCATAACTATCACTCAGTACTAACTCCAGCAGTCTAAATTAGAAAACAGAGAGATTTTATTTCCCAAAAAATTGTATTTTGTTCACCTGGATGCGCGCACTGTAATCCATACATCTCTTCAAGAACAGATCAACTGACTGACAAATGTGCAAAAATAGTTCTAGAGATTTGGAGATCTAAAATAGTTTGCAAAATCTATTCACACCAATCCTTAGATGAAAAGGATCCCCATGATGCAATAGGTATTATTACAGTTTTCTGACTGGGACATATAGCCTGTATATCTTTATAACATCTGCCGTGTGAGCAGCTAACACAATCAGGAAGTACACCTTAAACAGCAAGTGGCATTTGAGAGGTTCAGTGACTCTTCATTAAGTTAGTGAAAGGAAACGAGTAGAATAATATTTTTTCTATTTTAATTATCTATATACAGTAACTATTATAGCAACTGGGCTACTGTTTACTTTCATGGTAATAACGATGAAATATGTCACAATGAAATGGAAATAATGTTATCTAAAATAAGATAGAGAAGGAATAGAGGAAATAACTCTTGAAATTACAGATTGAAAGAAATACCTAAGAAGTCAATACCTAAAACATCATACTCCTAAATCAGGGGCTCTGAAGCACAGTACACACCAGGTGCATTATACACATTGGTCTTTGCATTTTTAGGTTTGCTTGACCTGATGAGGTTTCTCCACTCTCTGTATTTGACATGCAAGAAAACCATGCTGCGCATCTAGCATTTCTTTGCTTTGGCAAAGCCAGCATGACAGCCTTTCTGTTTCATTTTGAGTGTCCCTTTACAGGAAATTATGCCTGAGTCACAAAATAAATTGGGCAGACTGGTAGCAGGTCCTTGCCATGGGGAATAGAGAATTACAAAGATTTAATATTGTCCTTTTACTAAGCCTTTACCATAAGCTTTCTGGAATTTCAAAAATTCTGTCTGCCCAAATTGCAGTACAAATAGCTGTAGTCAAGTGAGCATTAACTGAATCAAGAAGCCAGTATGATTAGCTAGCCAGCACTCCTTGGCCACAGCAGCAAATGGCTGAGCATGGTGTAAATGGCATGTGTCCCAGAGCAGGCTTCCCAGGCAGTGCCTGGCACCTGCCCCCCAGGCTTGCAGCCCAGCAGGTCTGTGACCCACACCAGACACACTGGTGGTAGCGTAAAGCTTCAGTGCAGACACCATAGAGGTCATTCCAGGCACACCATCACAGCAGGACTTGTGGTGTGGCAGAGGTGTGCCCAGCAATGGCTTATAGCCTGAATCTGAGATTACCCATAAATTGATAAATTGGGATTCACCACTGAAGACAAGACCCAGTGCAGCCTGAAGAGCTGGTTACCTGGCTGAATGCTTTTTCTCCTCTCAGACTGCTCCAGTGAATAAATAGTACCATGCTCAGGGACCACCTACACCCATTCTTTGCAACTTCTGCTTCTCCTAGATAGCACACCTCTTCTTTCAGTGATATATGGGGATGGAAAACATCAGCAGTAAAAGATAACCACAATGTCTCTGCCTTGACAAGATTACATATTTTCAGCAATTCACACCATACCCGTGAGAGCCTGAAGTCACTAATGACATCTATCTCTTTTCCTTCTAGAATCATAGAATACTTTGGGTCCAACCTCTTTCTGCAGTGAGTAAGAACATCTTCAGTTAGATCAGTTTCCTCAGAGTCCTGTCCAAATTGTACTTGGATATTTCCAGGGATGGGGCATCTAACACCTCTATGGGCAACCTATTCCAATGTTTCACCACTTTCACTGTAAAATGCTTCATTGCAGCTATTCGTACATAGCTATATATATTCATACATATATATAGATATAGCTTCATTATACCCTCTTTTGTTTAAAACCATGACCCCTCGGTCCTATTGCAACAGACCCTGCTAAAATCTTTGTCTCCATCTTTCTTATAAGGCCCCTCTAAGTACTGAAAAGGCATAATGACATCTCCCTGGAGGCTGAACAGTGCATCTTCACAGGAGAGGTGCTCCAGCCCACTGATCATTTCTGTGGCCTTCCTCTGGACCTGCTTCAACAGGTCCACATCCCTCTTGTGTTGGGGGCCCCAGAGCTGGATGCAATACTCCAGGTGGAGTCTCATGAGAGTGAAGTAGAGGGGGATAATCACCTCCCTTGACCTGCTGTCATGCTCCTTTTGATGCAGCCGAGCATACAGTTGGCCTTAGGGCTGTAAATGCACATTGTCAGCTCAATGTCAGCTTTTCATCCACCATTACCTCCAAGTCCTTTTCCACAGGGCTGCTCTCACTCCCCTCGTCTCCCAGCCTGTACTGATACTGGTGGTTGTCCTGAGCCAGGTGCAGGACCCCGCATGCAGCCTTGCTGACCCTCACCTTGGTGTTGTCTGCAAACTTCCTTAGGGTGTACTCAATCCCACTCTCTGTGTCACTGGTGAAGATATTAAACACTAGTGGTCCCAATATGGACCCTGAGGGACGCCACTGATCTCCAACTGGACATTGAGATGTTGACCACTACCCTCTGGATGCAACCATCCAACCAATTCCTTATCCACCAAACAGTACGCTATCAAATCCATACCTCTCCATTTCAGATAGAAAGATGTTGTGGGGGAACTGAGTCAAAGGCCTTACTGAAGTCCAGATAGACAACATCTGTGGCTTTTTGCTTGTCCATTGATGTATTTCTTCCATCTTAGGGAGGCTCACTAGGTTGGTCAGACAGGACTTGCCCTTGGTAAAGCCAGGCTGGCTTTCTCAAATTACCTCCCTGTCCTCCATGTGCCTCAGTATAGCTTCTATCAGGATCTGTCCCATGATTGTCCCAGAAACAGAGGTGAATCTGACAGGTTGGTAGTTTTCAGGGTCCTCTTTTCCACCCCTTTTAAAAATGGGTGAAAGGTTGCTCTTTTTCCAGTCAACAGAGTTCTCACTTAGAAGCAGCAAACAAGTCAGGCGGCTGCCTTCAAAATCCAAGTTCAGTTTCAAAGCTCCTCTTCTCTTATTCTCCATGTAAATGCAGCATGCCCTGTAATTCTCTGCACTCTTTTCAACTCTGCTGTCTGCAGCTCCATTATCTCTGGAAGTTGCTTTAACACCTGCCTCTTGTGCCAGCCAAAACAACACCATCTGTTGCTCAGCCTGAAAGGTCTATGAGCCCCAGTGCTCTGATTTGCCTAAAATATAATGAATCCTTTCTCCCCAAACATGCCAGGCCCAGCATCCTTCCCAGGGCTCTGCTGGGCACTTGTTTTGCTCCCCTAGCCCCCTTTGTTCCTGTCCAGGCACAGGGACCAGACCCCTGCCAGCTCATGGCATTTGCTGCTTCAGGGGTCGAAACAAAACCTCCCCCAAAACGGCTTGTAAATGTGTGCCAAATCCACAGCCAAGCCTACATGAGGTTTCTAATTGCAGTCTGTGGGACAGAGCATGACGTTTCAGAAGCCTTGTTACTCTCCAATTCAGCTTTTCAACAGATGTCAGGGGGTAGGTTAGTGACAGGCCAGATTGCACTGGTAGCAGAAAGCATGTGCAGGACTTGGGGCCAAGGCTCACCTGCACTGTTCTGTGTTCCCCTTTACCCTGTGCTCCTGGTCCCTTCTATATCCTTTCCAGCCTTTCCCTTCTCTACTGCAGTATCTCAGGCCTCTTTTGTTTTCCCACTTTAAGACTAGTTGGCACTGGAGTAATTAACTCATTTATCAGGGTGATAAAAATGGATGGGGGCATGATGAGGGAGTTGATACTTTCAAGGACTACACTACAGACCATCAAGAAGATGATTGTGAACACTTGTCTCAGGATTGTCTCTTATTACCTGAAGATTTATCCTTTGTCTTACCTTAAAATTTGCACTTGTCTTACTTTTAGATTTAGCAAGTTCAGGTTTCCTAGCAGTCTGAGAAAGGGTATTCTGTGGAATGCAAACCACCTGGATATTAAGGAGTGAGAAGTTTGATCCATTTTCATTAGCATGTCTCTGCAGATATTTTTATTTACTGTCTTTTCTGCATTTTCACCTCAAACTAAGGAGGAAAACTGGAAGTCAGTTAGCCAAATGTCCAACCCAATTTCCTACTTTTTGTTTCCCTGGAGAAAGGGGAGGGGGAAGTGTTCTAAGCAAAACCGGGAAAAGCTCAAACAGTTCTGAAAAGGAACAAAAATTCTGCATAGTCTAATGCTCATTTGAATCTAGTGACTTATCTAGATCTCATTTATTACATTTAATAGATACAAAAAATAGCTATCTTGGATTCAGCTTGGCCAAACAGGCAACATTCAGTGTGACATAAACCAACATAAAGCCAGGACTAGTTAGAAATTAGCAGTTCTTTCAAAGGAGTTGGGTGCCAAAGTGCTCAGGTAACAATCAAAAGACATGAGCAATTCTTTCAATAAACAGACTTTTCTGCTTCATCCCTGGCTAGCACATATTTATTGTGCAGGACTGCAAAACTTTCCATCTTTGCGACAATGAAGGAAGCTCACAGCTGCATATAAGACAGTAACTCTTAAACACAAGCAATTGTCAAGTAGGTAATACTGCTGCTGTGTAAGGTTACTTTTTCCCTACTGTAATCTTTAGATTTTACATTAAATGCAAAAGACTATTGAAAGCTGCAGAACTCTTTTCATGAATCATGCAATTTGTGCATGTTGGTACTCAGGGATGAGGAAGTCCGTATAGAGACATTTGTCATTTATGGATGGTGCTGATGTGTCCAGCTGGCATGGTTTAGAGGTAACAGGGAAGACTCTGCTTCAGTCTTAGAAAAATTACTCTTTTATGAGAATAAGGTTCCAGTTTACTTTATGCCTGGCCCTGATTCTCTACTGTTAACCACATAGGTGAAATTTAAACATCTTTCTCACTGCAGCTTTGTCTACATCATCTGTGATTAGTAAACAGCAATCATTTTTAATGTTCTTTGGAAAATGTTTTGGCTGCATTTCAAGCATTTTTATGTATTCTCATCATGATCCTTTACTTTAATTAAATTTAGGATAATTAGCATTTTCCTTAGAATCTGTATCTGCACATTTTTTTACCCATGTTCCAGAACATTTGATTACATTTAGTAAAACCTTCACTGTATCCTCAAAAACAACTGAAACACTGAAGGTCAGTCTTATCTTTATTCCATGCAAATAATAAATTATAGTGCATACAATAATGTGATATTTACTCCAAATTCTCAAATGGCATTTGGCTGGAAATTGGTTTTATGCAGCTATTTACTTCCATTACTATCTAAGATATACCAATATGCTTTATAAATACAGAAGGTGAGATGAGCCACTAGTTCAACAAAGCATTCCACTGTGGATTTGACAAATAATGGCAATCCTCATACGACTGTATTTATTTATTTATTTATTTCTGTTAAAAGATCAGAAGAGGAAAATTTGGTGCCATCAAAAAATCAATAGACACATCAGGAAAAACAAAAATGCAATTAAGGGCTCCAACATTTGCATATTTCAGGCTTAAGATTTATCTAATACATATTTAATATGCGTATTTTAATGCCATTTCAGCTTTAGCAGATTGCAGCATTTCCAAAAGAACTATCATGAATTGTTTTGTTGAAGGAAAGCTTAATTCCGATATCAGTATTTAAATTCACAGATTTCACCCCTGTATTTACAAGTCTTGTAAACTGATTCTCAATATAATGGTCCATCTGCATTCAACAAAACACTAAAGCAAGCACAGAAAAAATTCTGCTAATCTTAACAAGTTTATAAATGTGATATATTTTAAAAAGAACCTTTACATAGCACTGCTGCTAAGATTATGCAAGGAAATAATTTGTGTAAATGTCTTTGATAATTGATGAGAGACATTTTAATAAATTTGCCCCTAAAGAAGGCAGATTGATGCTTCTTTTCATACCAAGAATTCAAGAACTTTTGGATTCCTCTCAAAATTCTCAGTTTATAATCAGAATTTTAGTCACGTCAATCTTATTTTTTTTTGGAAGTAATGAGAAGGAGGAGATTGCGTGCTGGTGTACCTTTATTGAGAAGAATGTGCTCTAAAAATTGTTCCGTAACTTCAAACCAGTTAAAAGACCAACTGTTAAGTGTAACACTCCCTATATATTACAAGGTAAGAAGTGCTTATACTTAATAAACTACAAGGGACAGTAAAAACACAGGAAATCTAAACAATGCACTCTAACTCCAGTGATCTCTCTATTATTCTTCTACTCAAGGTTAACCATCACTAGAACTATGAAAATAATTTTCCAATGTGTTTTCTAAATAGTGTGACAGCCATCATCTGAATTTATATGAATTCAGTGAATGAATATTCAAAGCAAGCTGTCTCAACCCAGAACATCTTCTAGGGATTTTACACACCAGCAACACAGCAAACCCATCCTTTATCAAGGTGTAGGCTGAGCAGCAGTACAGTCAGAAATTTCAATTTGAACTCACAAATATTACTTGATGCTTAATTATTTAAACAACTAATCTACAGTAGCTAAATATGTATCTGAGAAAAGTTCCAAATTAGCTACAGCTCCAGCAGTTTCTCTAAAATGGAGGATTTTATTATTAAAACCACATATTTTTTTTTCTCTAAGTGTTCCCATCTATGGAAAGTGAAAAACATTCCTTGAGCTTTCTAACAATATTTAAATATTCATCCTTCTGTCTTTTTAGGTCCTTCCCCTTCTATTTGGAGATGATTTTTACCCCCACTGCCCCGCAGTGGTAGGCATTTGTAAGCAGAAACTTAGTGGTAGATGGATGCCTCTCTTTCCCCCAAGCTTACATTAAGCCTATCCTGATTACATAGGAGACAGGAGTCCAATATGCCCTGCAGATTATATATAAGAAACACGGCAAAAATCACATTAGAGCCTGCTGATGAGCTGACTGAAGGTGCCTTAACCCTGGGTGAGATACAGACAGGGCTTCTGCAGAGTCTGAGGTCCCTCTTGTGCACTTAATCCTGTCTGGAACACCGGTTCATACTGTTCACCCAAGTCCCATGCAAACTGCAGATGAGACAGAAATCTAAATGTTTGTACAAAATGCTCATCTTCCATCCTCCTGTTTGTAAGACTTCTGTATTCCACCTGATTAATAAGTAAAATGCAGTTGTGTTATTGAGACAGACTTGAGATAACACCTGTCATAACAACCCACAACTGATTTCTGTTTCCTAGTATTTACTGATTTAACATTTATGCCAATGCTGTCTTTCAGTACTCGGCTGCAACTTTTAACACTGCTGTAATTCATCACAGGTTAACATCAGCCCATTTCAATGCCTTCTTAATGTAGAAACATTTTTGACATTTTCTGTCTTATGGTCTCTTTCTGACCCCAGAATTTTCACTCCTTCATGTCTGTAGGACACAAAGATGTCCTTGCAGGCTGATTCATTCTACCCCATCCAAAACATGCTCTGTAGCTCACAGCCTTCAAGCATATGTCCTCATCTAGCAAATGCATCCAAAATTTAGAAGAACACTTACCTACTCATACGAGACATTTTTATGCTAATAAAGGCCTTACTTTTAAACACATGGAATCATGGAATGTTCAGCAGTTTTTACTCAATGTATGGCATACACTGAAAAAGGACCCCACTACTTATTTAGGAACTTACCTAGGATTAACTTTTTTTTTTGTTGTTTCGGTTGTTTGTTTGTTTGTTTATTTTTAATTTTTTTTGGATTTTTTTGTTTTTTTGGTTGTTTGTTTTTTTTCAGCATATGACAGCATAAAGGTGTCCTTTCTGAAGGACAAGCTACTTATGTGAGTAAAGTAGGAACATACATAAATGTCTGCAAAATTAAGGCTTTACAACAATGTAAACTGTAGTAACACACAGCACTACTGAGGCAAGTGGAAAATACTGCTCATATCCTGAGCTTTAACTTCCATATTTACAAATCGATTTAAACAAGTTCCTGCTGCGCAGCAGGCTGGCCCTGCCCTTGACAACTGAGTGGGGTCTGCTGGAAATTGCTCTGCCATGCAGAGCATGACACTTTATTACAGCAGGATAACAAATGGATCAGAGATGTTCTACATTTGGATCCTGTTTTACTTGCTTTAAATAAAGTAACTGTCTGAGCTTGAAGCGAAAGCAGAGACGTATCTTTCTGAACAAGATGGACTCCAAAGGTAAAAGTAAACTACGAAGAAAAGCATTATGTTCATGAGCTTTGATCATAATTCTTTGGTTTCTAAATCATCTATGCTTACAGAAACCCTCTGCTATTTATCGCACGACAAGATCAGTAATTATGACACTTCTAAAGAGGTAAAAAGTTGCCTTAAAGAATCCACACAGCATTCCAGTGGAAGGTGCATTTTATCGGTCAGAGGGGTCACTACTAATCCTCAGAGAGCTGGGCTATGGGAATCATTTCTCAGGAGAAGGAAGTCCCAAACAGGCGCGTCCTCTTACACTATTCCTGCAACACCAAGCTACAGATTTGGTATAACCTAGCTGTCTCTTCCATGAAGAACAGTTTGATCAAATCTATGATATCAGAAATTGCATGATAGAAATGGTCTTCCAAATCAGTTAATGTCTGAGGATATTTTTTCCTACACACATTTTGCTATGGAAACAAATAAACCAATAGTACTAAAAGCAGCAGCAGCAGCTTGCCATCTGCTGACACATTTTCATCTCACACTGTCCTTTGCACTACATTTCATCTTTGCATTTGTATAGAAACATCTAACCATCCCCCGTACCTGACCTAGTATGACAGTTTCATGAATCTGCTTCCATGCAATGTATGAAGTACAACAATAAGTACTTCTTTAGCAATGCCCTGGTGCATGTGCAGTCAATCACAAACTCTTGGGGTTTTACAGCAGGTTTTCCTGCCTGTAGAATGCAAAAGGTCATTAAAGCTGAAGAGCCATCACTTGGGCTGAAGTGCTGTACTGTAAGATCAGAATGATCTTCAGCTACAGACGAAGTGAGGTGTTTAGAAGATGTGGTGAGGAGGAGGGAAACCTTGATGTTTAGAGCAGTAGAACATATTCAGGGTAATACAAAGTGGTGGTTCTTAGTGGCAGATTTAAACAAAACCTGAGATTTGCTGGAAGGACTCACAGACACAAGTCATTCAGTGAAGGAAACCAAGGAGTGACATTTTAAAAGCAGAAAAAAAGAAGCAAATTTGCTGTAGGTAGGCAAGGGCAAGAAATCAGACACACTCTATGGCCTGGATGAAAAGGCATGCGCAGAAGTCTGATCTAAATAGTCTGTATCTTGCTTTATGTTAGGCTGATGAGCTTTGTGCAGCTCTGCTGATGTCTCACAAGGAAGGAGTTCAGTCTCCCCTTGGCATAGAAGCTAGAGAACTACCCATTTGTTTCTACTATGGCATGGATACAATCTTTGAGACTGAGAGAAACCTTTAGGAAGATGTTATAGCAGGATCTTAAAATGATAACTCGGTAACTGTTCAGCTGGGGGAATTTTTACAAGAGTGTAATAAGGCTCTTACTATTGTTCAGTCTAATCTATTAGAGAATCTTTTCTCCATCCAGCTTCATTTAAGCTTTTTCCTCCCTGCCTCTCCACCCCTTTGTCTCCAAGTAAATCCAATCAACTAAATAGTCATTTAGTTAAAATCCTCCAAGGGTCAGAGCCCTCAATTCCTTAAGGACTCTTAGAGTCCTATTATCATTTCTTCAACTCTGTTTTTCTAGATCATTGATTTATGATTTTATGAAACTACTCCTCTGGTAGCATTTGTGTAATAGCCCACTGTATGGTGAGCATCACCTAGGTCTGACATGCACAGTTCCACACCAGAGTGTGCCTCTAACAGTCCACCAGAGCCAGAATCCACTGTGGAGAGAACTGCATCAATTTTGATTGTTTTATTTAATTTTTTTTCCAGCCTTGACACAGAGATTAATGCTGTAATTCTCCCAAGCCTGTTGAATAGCCTGGAGAACGTGCAAGGATCTAGCTGCTATCTTATGGCTGACAGTTGATTCTCACAGTAATGAAGTGTGAAACTGGAGGGCCCACTTAGCAGATATTCATGCAGATGTTTCTGGCACTTGAGTGTATCTTGGATCTGCACAAATATCTGATCTAAAATGGGCTAAAGAGAAATTCTCTCAGCACCTATTGCATTTTGCTCAACTGAAAACTGCAAGACACTCACTGCTGGAAATCAGCATCAGACCCAGACAGTAGTTGCAGTAGCTAAGGAGAAAGAAAAGGCAAAAGCCAATACTAATCGGTGCTGGAGCCTGCTATGAAAGCAGCAATTGTCTACAATGGGAAACTATGACAGCAGATAACAGGACATTGCAAGAAGTCGGTGGCATCTCATGAAGTTGTCAATCAAGATAGGCACTTTTTATACAGAAGTAGGTGGCAGTATCTTTCCTACATGCCAGAAGACAGGATAGTGTTGTGCTTGAAAAAGTCTCAGGTGAGAACCACAGCAGGTGAAACCACTGAGTGTGAGGCACAAGCAGAATTACCACATCTAAGACTGCCCACACTCCGTTTTTACTTCAGGGTCCCTGTCAGGACACCTCAGTAACTGATTATGTATTGCCATTTAGTTAGAATTGATGGACTGTAATTGTTTTCTTATGTTTTCCAGTGGTACTGCTATTGTGTTTGGCTGGGAAATGAAAATGGGAGAAAGAGCTGTTAATAAGTCCTGGCATGAGCTAATTGGAACAACATGTTATACAATACCGCTTATTACACTGCACTGTTCAGCTTGATTTTCTGGTATGGCACAAAGTACATGCGCCAAGACCCTTCTTTTCAAATAATCATCCCCTGGCATGACAACAAGAGTAGCCACAGCAGAATTTGACAGGCTTCAGCAAACTTCTAATTCCAAATAACTCTCTCCATTTCAGCTACATTCTAGAGCAGCATTAAATGAGGAGCTACAGGTTGAACTTTTGTCCTCTCTCAGAAAGAGCACAAGAGATTGAAAACCATCCATGTTAACAGACAGTGTTTTGCCATCATAATTTAATTTTCAAGTATAGCTGGGATTGTGATGGTAGGCAATTGGAGCAGTCTGAAGGCCAACCTTTAAAAGCCCAATTGCCTTAATACCGTCCTTAATTTGGGATGTTAATAAAGTTGATTAATTTTCACAAACTTATTTGAGGAAAAGAGTAGATGAAAATGCTGTTTTAAAAGCAGTGATGCTATAATTCTGGCTGTGTGGCCATGTAAAGATATATTCTGAAGTATTAGGTTGCTGAATTTTACTGCCCGTTACTTCTTCCCTGTCTTGAGGATACTGCATTTAAATGCAACAATGAGCTAACATCTGTATATTCCACAAAGGAGAAGGCTGATAAATATTAATGATATTTGCTCCTCATGTATCTTATGAATTTTTATGTATTCTTTCATCTAGGGGCATCATCATACAACTTTCACATAAATGGTTGCAAAGATCCCATTTCAACCTTGAATTTCCACTTTGCACATGAGGCCCCACAGAGAGAAAGCCAACAGAGCACTCAATTGGCTGACATGTCTGACTCCTGAAGAACCTCTAACCCTCGCAGAAGAGGCCTTTTCTAGTCTGTTTGAACTACAGTGGTAAGATGAATTCTCTCCCTAAACAGATGAATTTTAATTCAGAGCAGCAGTGGAATGAGTCCTTACTAGATTGCCTTCCGATACATACATTGCCCCTTACACCTAACCATGCAGCTAGCCACAATAAAACCAACACAACAGATCAACAGTATTAAGCTATGTTTCACAGTGTGTATGAGAAAAGAAAACAGAAATCTCTACTGGTAAATAAGACCACCCTTGGACACACCAATATTTCTGAGTATTTCTCAAATGCAAAATGCTTATTCTTGTCTTCTTTTATGTACTTTTCCCCATCCCATTGCCATCAATTTACCACAGAATGGTTTGGTTGGAAGGAACCTTAAAAATTATGTAGTTCCAACTCCCCATGCAGCCTGGCCTTGAACACTTCCAGGGATGGGGCATTCAGAACTTCTGTGGGCAACCTGCTTCAGTGCCTCAACAACCTCACAGTAAGGAACTTCCTTATATCTAATGTAAATTTATCTAACATATATGTAATCATAACTGTTGAACTCTTTAACCCCAAGGAACAGAAATCGTTTTGGGGTGACACCAAACACAAAATGCTCCTAATATGTACCACCTCACCCTTCATCTTCAGTGATTCCTTGGGATTTAGCCCATTCATAGCCAGGTGAACAACCCGATGCACATGAGGGAATTTGTTGATTTACTTAAAGCTCCATTGTATTTGCTTACTTTACTGCTTTGTTATAAAAATATTGTTTATCCAAAATCAAGCCAAGATCCTGAACAAAATTAAATAATGCCTAAAGTAAAAGGTCACTCACAAAGGTAATAACTCAACTTTGGACATCAAGAGCATACCTGCTGAGCACACAGGAGTCAGAACACACAACAGGGAACCTCTGTAAAGGCATCTGCAGACGTTTGAGGAAGCTCACATAGGTGATCTTCACACACCTTTAAAACATATGCACTCGTACAAAACTCACTTGCCCAAAATGATATTATTGTACCACTGTGTTTACCAAGGCTGAAGAAAGTGTAGTGGAAGCCAAGGATTTTCTTTTTTAAGCCATGCCACTAGCTACAGAACAGGCAGGTTTCTTACACAGTCATGACCTTATGGCTAGTTAAACAAGTTCTAGCCAGATTCAATATTTAGGCTGTTGGACAACTTTCCTTTTGATATAGAATTTTGTATTTTCTGAAAATTCAGTTTAATGCAACTATTTCAAATTGCACTGCTCTCCACCCCTGAAACATATTCCTTCTTCTTTCAATGGAGGTATATGACAAAATATAAACCAGTTGATTTACTGCAGTGTTCACCCCTCCACTGTTAAAAAATTTACTGAAAACCATCAGTGCACAGGCAAAACCCATCAAAAGCCTTTCAGCAAATCCTGAAATGTTTTGATCTTTAATTCCTCCAAGTTGAAAAAAAGGTACTATCACAGTCCTCATGCAGATATTGTAGTAACAAAAAACCTAATTGCATGAATTTTCAGCAATAGTATCATCATAAGGGCTGAAGTCTGTCATACTTATATAACCTTTTTCCTCCCTTTTTCAATAAAGAACTGGGCGTATAGTTGACATTGTCACCTCTCTCAATAAAAAAGGCAAAAAAGTAATACACTGATATGTGTCTGCATAACTTCCAGTAATGACTAAATGGTATGCTGGGAAACAAAAAGGCCTCCGATGACAACTATACTTCCATGCACAAGATGCAAACAAACCCAAGACTGCTCTTCATTTGTAGCAGAGATGGGGCATTTCTTTTTCTTCTTCCATTAGATTTGTCTCTAGGGTAACTGAAAACAGAGGTTACTATCAGACAGCTATTGTCTTTTTCCCTCTATCACTGATTCATGCTGCTGAACTGAACTTCTAAATATTCCTCAGTTGCCATGGAAGCTGTGGGAAAAGCAGTATTACTCCAATACAGTTAAGGGACCTGATAACCAAAGGCCCAAATGATGGACTTTCTATCTACTTTGGATGATTGAGCAAGTCATATTGACAGAAAATACCAAGCTGCCCAAACATTCTTATCTGCCAACATTTCCCAATACAAATTCACTAGTTAAAACTGCATCCAGATTTTAATTGAAAACATGATTTTGCCTGGAGGCTATGGAAATGTTTCTGTTTGTTTTATTTAATTTTTTTTTAAGTTTTAGAGTCATAATTTGAAACTGTGTTACTGCAGATGATTTTTGGTAAGCTGATTATTCAGCTGGAAAAGACATTCTAGAGATGAATTTGACTTTGAAAAGCAAACTCAGAGTTGAAAGGTGAGAAACTTTACACAATCACCATGAGGGCTGAGAAATCATCACCACAGACCCAATCCTACTAGCGATGAATGTCAGAAAGCATGTAGCCTGCACAATAGACAGCATGTTCAGAAGCTGAATATAAAAGAACTACATTTTGCATAAGACCAGCATGTAACAGATGATTTAAACACACTTACAGTATGGACAGTTCTGTTAGGAACATATTTGTGTTTCATAATGAAGAGAAAATAGGTTGCTTAAAATAGAACACACGCTGTCCAGTTCTTTCTTTATGCTGTTACATATTCATGAGAAAGCAGTATCAGCACTACCCTATCAGAGTAAAATTTGTGCTAGAAAGAAAAAATCAAATCTACAGCATCTAAACTATTCAGTGCAACCTCAGAATATTAAATCTTAGATAAAAATGGATGATGATACTTTTCACAACCTTCTGGTACAACATTGGTCTTGCTGGTAAGATCATTAAAAGGCTAAACACTGCCTCCCACCCCAGTCCTGCAAATGTGAAGCAGCTGTAATTTTATTTTAAAAGATTGCTTGTATTTTACACTATTATACAAGTTAAACAGTCTTTCAGGCATGCATTCATATTGAAATTCTACATAGGATTTAGCCTTGGAAACTGTGCCCAGTTCCTGCTGGTTCAGAATCTGAGGCAAGTCAGACAAAAATTAATATTCCCACAGTGTACCCCTCTTTTGTCTAATCCAAGATGACTACTAAACTAAAATCCTAGTAAATTAAATAATGTCAGCATTATAAAACATATAATTTATATCCATTTGAACTTACGATACCCTTTTGATTAATCATTCCTGATATATTGTACATCAATAATTAAATGTCTTCTAGAAATGTCAATGCTTATCAGAAAATGACTTAGTTGAGAACACATTAGACTTGTAATTTACCTAATATTTATCTTTAATGCCTGAATTTATGATCCTATTTCTTACAAAGATTAGTAGTGAATTACATGTTTAAAATTTAGATCATGAACCTGCAGAGAAAAAAGAGAAGGTGTAGAATGGTCTGAAGACCATCTGAGGTATCGAAGGATAATAGAATGAGTGTTACACAGACAATTACAGGAATAAATGGAATGGGGAAATTAAAAAATAACAACATTTAAAAGACGTCTCTTGTATATTTTAGGAGAAACATGATTTATTCAGTTGCCTACGACCAGGGAGAATAGCCATTTTTGTCCTTCAACTGGAATATTATCAGGCTACTCATGGAAAGAAATATATTTATAAATTATCTGATAGATCTCGTCCTGCTTTGAAGACAGAAAGAATCTCTCCTTTTTTTTTTTTTAAAAAAAGATAAATTTCTACTTTTTTTTGAACAGCCACTACACAGAACTGACTGTTTAAAGGACTAATCTTGCAGAAGGATTAATAAAGGGATTTGGCATTTATAAGACTAATATGAAGATCTACAATTACATTAAACAGAACACAAATACTTCAAGGCATCCTGCGGTTAGGAAGGAACTTTCCCTCAGAACAGCTTATTCCATAATAGTCCACTGTGGGAGTTTTAGCACTTTTCTCCGAGATCTAATACTCTCCACTGCTGGAGACAGAAACAATGGGGCAGATATCTAACTCGGCAGATAAAATTTGGAAACACTTTTTTTTTCCTTNTAATTTTATGCATTATGGATATGTATAATTGTAAAGCCCTTGTGTAGATGTTACACTTTTCAACATGTGTCTTGTGTTAACAGAATTTGTGAAACTTTTTTTTTTTTTTTTTTTTTTTTTTTTTTTTTTAATGGTGAAGGCTTCTCTATCCACTAATATTGTTTTTCAAGAATTACTCATACTTATTTTGAGGACTCAGACCAAACAGCGACTCAGCACTGCTGACAAAGTTGTAGGTGTAGCTGCCCTCCTGGCCACTGCTAGCAGTTGAAGACACTGGTTAGCCAACTCTCCATAAAATGATTCCTTTCAACAGGGTGTTTAAAGCAATAGGCACCAGTTGTACCTGGTCAATACGATTCACACACAGAGTAAATGAAGCTTTAAAAATATAGGGCTCTCATTCTCAAAAGTTTTGTAATGGGAGAACACACAAACTAACCACATAGAAAAGTATGCTTTAAAACAGGGAGAAAGGCTATACAAACAGTATATGCTAAAGGGAGAGTATCTCTGAGAATAAAAATAGTTTCCAACTTATTTCTTTCTCAAGTGCATTTTTGGTTATATTGATCACTTAGAAGCAGACCCAAATTCTGCCAAGTCAATATACTTCTGGAATATTCTTTTTTATCCTTCCCTGTTTCTCAGCCTGCTCAGAAACCTCAGGTGCAGACATTATTTTTTGCTCTTGCTGCTGCTGGAATTCTAGGGGTTTTCATCAGCAAATGTCAGGAAAGGCAGAGATGTATCTAATGAAAATGTATTCTCCTCATCATCAACTTCCCCCTTCACCACCCCATCCCTCCTCCAACCCCAAAAAAACCCACCAAAACAAACAACCCTAGTGTCAGAATGCCTATTTCGTAAAAGGAACCCAAGACATCAAACCCACCTGAGAAATAAATACTGCACCTCCCAGACCTGGGGATTAAATATTCTAATGCTTGCTGGGAGCACATTGCCATGTTCTCAATTCAGAGCATGAGGTACTGCAGGCACCAAACCACCTTTATTAAGAAAAAATAAATAAAAACATCACACAGCAGAGCTCTCATCCACAGCCCTGGTCAAGGCTGAGGAACTAAGGCTCATCTTCAGAAGATCCGTGCAAGGAGTGTGAGTGAAAAGTGAAGAAGTAGGCTTAAGGAATGATTACTACCCCCCATCCCCCATTTAATTAAGGTAGTGAGCTAAACATAAGGCTATATATACCTTTACCTAACTACTAGGGCAGCCTAATACTAACTCTGAGCCTAACACTAGCATAGGCTATTTATCAAGTAAGAACTGTGACAGGTCTGAAAAAGCAATGAGAATGACCAGAAATTAGAAATGTTCCCTAATTCTGCTTTGTCCTCCAAAGCAGCAGATTCAAAGTACAGGAAAATCAAATAATTGCTCTTACATTGTATACTGCTATTTCTGTACTCGGACCAAACCCAGTCAGGATCTTCTCATCACTGTTCCCGATATACAGTACAGACTCTGTCTAGCAGAAAGAGAAACTGATGGAGAAACTGGAAATACAGGAAAGGCAGCATTCCATAGTATAAAGAATGCAGATAAAAGAATTAAAAACAAAGGGGGAGGTTGTATTATTTTTGACTTCTAAATATTTTTCATGTGAGATTATAAGGAATCTCACGTTTCTGGAACTAATGCCTGTTTGACTTAGAGAATACTGAGTCATGTTACACTACTGACATGGTTTAGAATATCCATCCTTGATCAGGGTACGTTTTACCAATGTTTATCACTACTGAAAGTGGACACTATATTTCTCTCAATTTTGCCTAGCCTCCAGTTGCTAGACACATTTGTCAGCTGCACTGCAAAGCTCTCTAAGATCACACTTCAGTTTTCTGTGTAAGTACTACTGAACTAATAATTTAGGTCTTTCTCAACTATTTTCTTGAGAAACTGAAACAGTTAAGATCCATTAGTCAGCCATTCCAAAGATCTTACCTGAGACCTTCCCAACTTGATAGTTTCCTTCTTGTACTGGGGACATCAGAACTAGACACAGTACTGCAGCAGCAGTCATACCAAGTTCAAAACCTAAAGTTTGTGAGACTGCAGATTGCAGATCATATTAGCCACCTTGTTACCTTAACAGATTATGTTCAACTGATATCTGCAGAGATAAGAGATGCAGAATTGCTGTTTTCCCTAGATAAGTTTACCCAGCCATAGGAGGTCTGCTTACATTCCATCACCAGAACTCTACCTCTGCAAGGGAAGGAAAGATTTCATCCTACTTAACTGCAGTCACGCATTCCTTGGTTTGCTGACCTATCAAAAATTTGTTTTAGTTAAGAAAAACCTGATCAGCTCAAAAAGTCTAACCTTGTTGAACACCATGTATGATGGGAAGTCTCAGGGCTCCATATTAAACAGCAAGGCATTTTTCCTGCCCTGATAAAGACAAAATATTCATATGAAAAAGGCCTCTTCATGAGAAGAGCTGACAAGACAGAGGAATGAAGAGATAAGTGGAATTAAAAGGAGTTTGTCAGCTATGTAAAGCTTTTCAGCAAATGGTTGAACTGATGTTTAAAGGCTAAATGAAAAGTTTTCTAGAGGCAAAGAAAAGCTTCAGCAAATTTCACAACTAAATGCCGTGTAACCTTGAAGTTGCTGACAATTACCCAAATATTTTACAAATGGAGTAAAAATGAAGGCATCTGGTGTGGATTAAAACCACAACGTTATGAGGCTTAGACAACCCTGTATAATACACTGCTCCCTTCTTGCCATAATGCAGGTAACAGATTCACAACCTAAATAATCAATTACTGCCTGGCTGCTGACAAGTTTATGGCACTCGGTTTGGCACTGCCAGGCAAGAGACCAGGTGCAACCCAAAGACCTTTGCTAGCATGGTAAAAAAGTGTGCACCCACACAAGGGGGAAGCTGAACTCACAATCCCAACATGACACTGACCATCCACTGCTGGGAGATGCCCATGCAAGTGCCTGCAGCCTTTTGAAAATCTGAATACCTCTTGAGGCTTGCTGTGCTTGTGGCTAATGTTACTTTGTACTGGGACTCTAAAAAAGAAAGAGGTGCCAGCCTGAGGCCCATTGATTCTTAGATTCACTCATCAAGGTCACTGTGGGTCAGCCTGAGTAGTGCTGAAAGTAGCAAACCTCATACTTGATTTGGAGTGCTCAAAACTGATGAGAAACACTTTAAACCCAAGGAAGAACATACTAAGCAAGTACTTCGCATTGAATTGCAACGTTTTAACAATTATGAAAGACTGCAATCCTACATGCTGTAGGATTCAGCAGGCGCCTTCTCAGGAAGGGGTGCTTCAAATGTGTACGCTCATCTCCTAACTTTATGTACACAGCAAAATGCAGTCCCAAGGCAGCCCAACTATTTCCTTCTCTTCAAAAAAGGAAGTCACTAACAGTTTAGATACAATCTAACATTCAAAAGCTTGGCATTTCTCCTTGAAGTTTTGAAGGTAAAGAAATAAAGAAAAAGCCCGGGTTTTATGTTAAGTTATGCTAATTAGCTATCTCTTCTTTTACATTATAAGGGAACTAAGCTGCAGGGGCTATACTGTAACTTGCTTTCACAATTTCGTTTCTGGTTGAAGGATTACTTCTTTCCAACGTATATTATTTTACATTTATCAGCAAAAGGATTTTACCATGCTCTACCCCTGCAGAGCAAAAGGCCCCTATATTCAATACTGCCCCTTCATTCGTTTATTCATCTTTAACCAGCTATCATTCATTGTCCTCAGGCTGCTCATTAATTCTGAAGTTTAAAAGATATCCATCGCAGTATCATAAATTCATAGCTACAACAGGAATGTCTCTCTCTCTAAGCATGACACTTTCCTTTACAGTTTAACCTCTGTGATTAACTCACACTTTTGTGTCTTGCAGCATCTTTTATGCAAATGGCAGAAATTCTTATAGAAAGACCTTTTCTTAATATATGGCTTGGCTCTCATCTCCAGAGCACTGAGAAATCACATTGTCTAACTGGCAACACAGTAACTGTGCATGTGAATAGCTAGTAAAACATGTAAAAGTGCTTATATATTGGTGAAGCTTCAGTGCCATGTCTGGATTAAGTAGGGCAGAAGAAGGTTAAAGCTTTTCAAAAACAGTCCATGAAGTTTTAATTAACACATGTTTTCAAGCCATCAGATTGTGACTTACAAGATGCAATTACTATTTGGACCATTAATGCAATACTCCTCCCCCCCCCC
>NDXB01013173.1:123596-141534 GCA_002631895.1 Agapornis roseicollis | reverse complement strand
ACAAAAATTTTAACAAAAAAAACTAAAAAAAAAAAAAAAAGTGAGAAAAAAAATAACAAAAAAAAGTAAAAAAAAAAAAAAAAAAAACAAACCAAAAAACCCACAACAAAACCAACAGGGAAAGTAGGTAAAAATATAGAGCAAATAATACAATATTATGATCAGATTTATTAAAAATGAATCTTGCAGCATTAAAAGAAATACAAGTCACAGAAATAAAAAAACCCCAATCTCTTGAAGACAGCAAATCATTACAGGGTGCTAAAGATTTCTTAGATGTTAGCCCACCCTTAGGGCTTCTTGAACATAATCCATTTCAATAACTATTCTGTTCTCCATTTTCTAGCACAAACAACATTGCAGATTAGATCAAGGCAATTCTTATGCTAGTAGCATTGTTCTGCCAATACCCACTATGGGGTATAGCTTGAGAGGAGTGAGTCAGTCAGTTATAGCACAACCTGCTCATGAATTCTGCAGTCTGTGGTTTAATCTAAGGTTACAATATGTATGCAACAGTGAAAGAAAGATAAAGCTACAGGTTAGATGCAGCTTTTATCTCAACGGATAATAAGACTGATATTGTCAGGCAGTAAAATTTCCAAACCCAGAAGTATTTAATTTCTCTGCCCTCCCCAGTGACTTCTGTTCAACACCTTTAATTTTGCCTTCAAGTTATCAAAAAATTGACATCTCACATCTATAGCTCTAGGGCACTACATGGCTCATATCACTATCCCTCTACACCATGTTCAGGCTCAAGTACATGTAAGAACCCTGCTGCTCCTACCTTGACTGCTCTCTTCTGGCACTACACCATTCCTCATCTTCTAGTAATTCTAGATTTCACTGTGTTTCTTATACATATTTCCTTTGTGCTTCACGTTCTCATTGTCCCTCGCATATGAGGTGTCTTTCCTGAGCTTCACTGTAGGATCGAAGACTTCTCTTTCTGCAAGGCTTGCTCCATCAAGCCAACATATGGCTGAAAGCTGAAGGATATGGCTAGCACTGAGACGAAATTTTATTTCTATGTTTTACACTACTTATGTGAATAGTTAAACAAGGTATAAGGCATTGGTACAGGGTGTGATAGAAAATGGAATCTCTGGAAGGGAAGCTGAGCTGGATTTCACTCAACTGCAAATGCCTGAAACCTGTCATCTTTAGAAGAGACTGCTAGAGAAAGCATTGTGGAACAGTATTCTCAAACAAACAGTAGTGCCTTTAAGAGACATCTGCAGTCACCGTTTTTCCTCCAGAAACTGGACTTTCACATTTATCAGGAAACTACAAGCTGGAAAGCTTCAATTAGTCTGTACAGAATCCAGAAATTAGAGATGGAAGGACATATTACATTAATCTTTCATACTGTGGCCACTGGTAGATTTTTCCCTATTACATAATCCTGAGCTCTTTGTCCTCTGTAGTTTTGAATGACTCAACTACTTGGGCTTCTACCACTTCCCTTGGGAAACTTATCTATTACACAGTCTAATAGATCTCACTGTCAGGAAATGGCCTCCATTTGCCTTTGCTCAATCTTATCCCATTACTCCTAGTTATGGTAGTTTTTTCCTGTTGTGCTCTGAAACACCCTTATAATGGCTCTTACCCCAAAATCACAGTGGAATAACAGCCATAAATGGAAACCTCTAGCCTTCCATTAAGTGCTCCCTTATCCCCTCGTTCTCGTGGCCTGGCACAACATACTGGGAGAGAAAGAAGCAGTTGCAGAGAGCAGGACCTGGACTAATGCCACCTGAGACAGGCCTTAGCACAAGGCTCAGCCATAATTATGGCACAATAGGACAGGGGGAACAGTGCAGGATAAAAGCAGTGTCAGCAGGCAGGGACACTTCCTTTTAACCCAGGCAGTCTGTAAGTTACATGCTCAATTTTGCAAATAGCCCAATTTTGTAAATGGGCATTCATCATCTTAGTGAAATGTCTCATCAGCATCAGCACTCCCGCATGGTGGGCCTGTCTTGCTGCCTTGCTCCACCCTTCTCATCTTTTCTGCTGAAATGTAGCCAAACATTATGCTGCCAACCGTATGACTAAACTTTCACTGTTTTAGGAGGTTCTGAGAACCTGAATCCAATTTCCAGCACCACTTGCTTTTCAGCTAAGCAAAGGTGAAGATGTACATTAACGTAGTTTCCCAGTTTTACAAGGCAGAGGTATTTTGTGCTAGTTAATGATCATGCTTTGTTTTAAAGATGTAAGTTGTTTGCTTTAACCTCTTGTTGGTCTTGAACAACAATGATAGCAACAGTATTGCAGAGACAATATGGATGGCTGCTAGTGGCTGGAAACCCCCAGACTGGCAGAGGAAAGCTCAAAACCATTGCCAGATCAAGAAAAGAATGGTGTACTCCAACAGATATAAGCCTTTCATCATCACGTGAGATGAAGATAAAATGTCACCGGGGTAACAAAGATGTAAGAAGTTGGCATCAGCCAATCCAGAATTTAACTACCAGTTCATGCGTTCAGTGATTTTAGGCAGCAAACTACATATAAGTAGTTTTATTTATATTACAAAAAGACACTATCAGAGAAAAAGAAACTTCACAAAGCTTAATTTCCTTTGTGTTCTAATTTAAGACTGTTTCAGTCATTTCTGCTGCTCATCTCTTTATGTTCCCTTTAAGTGTTTTGCTGAGATTCTCTTACTCTGAAGCTTGGTTATTTTCAAGGGTATTTTTGAGAGAGTGTTTGTTTTGACTATGCCCACTAATTTCTCCTCAAATCTTCCTGTGGCGTCCTTGGAAATAATCTGTATATTATAATATGGGGACTGACAGAGTGAAAGAAAATACAAATACCAGTACTGAGGTGTCTGTAACATATTATGCCCTTTTAACAGACCTGTCTTTTATTAACTCCTTGCTACTTTGATGTTTCATGTAAGAAAAATGAAGTAGCCAAGGGAGAGCTACTGGAAAATATATTATCAAGTTATATTTTAACTCTGAATAAAAACTATCAAAGCAAACAGTATGTGTAAGCGTGCACACTCTCTCATACACAAAACCATGCAGGTTCTTTCCAACAAAAATATCTCCCATCCACTGGAAGGCGCACAAAGTCTTTGAGTAGCAGAACAGATACCAAGCTGCCAATTTAAAAGGCCTCAAAACCTTTAAAGACGAAGATGATCAAAAAACCACCTAAACCACATAAAGAAATAAAAGTGGGAATGGTCCAGGTCAAGATGTCTTGCATTTGAAAGGCTGTGCAGGCAAAGGAAAGCAATGCTCCCACAATGCATGCTCTTGAATAATTTTTTAGGTACATTAAGAGATAACTGAAACAAAAGTAAAAACATTCTCTTCTCTTTCTTAGTCTATTTCATGGAAAATGAGGAGTGACTTCAATTTGAAGTAGCCAACAAAAAGTCCAGAAAGGATTATTAACACAGAGCCACAAAACACCCACCATAATAATCTTTCCTAGTAACTGGAAGAAATAGCTGGAAACATGACTAATTCAATTCCTTATGAAGATGAGCTATTTTATAGCTACATATTCTATATCATGGTGATGTTTATTGACAGTTTGAAGGCCTAAAATATCTCAATTTTTTTCTCCTCCATGTATTAGCAAACTCTTAGTTTTCTTGCACAGAAAGGCAACTCTTGTTCATACCTGAATCCAACCACAAAACTCCCATTATTTTCAGCTGACATAAGGTCAGGCCCATAAGATTCAACAAGCAAATCCTGATGCTGTATTAGAAAAAACATGCAACACCACTGCTTTATGTTTTGGCTCTTCAGCTTAGCATGTCTGAAGGGCACAGCTTCACAACTGCTCGCATTTTCATTCATTTACAGCCTTGCGGGTTGTAAAGAGTGACAGTGCTGTTTGGGCACCCTGTTCTGCTTCTCTAAAGCACACAATAAGGAATGAATACCATCCTGGTCATCTACTTCTATTTGCTGTAAACACTTTTGATATATACAAAATGTACTTCAGGTACCATTGCCCTCCTTTTCTTTGCTCCCCACTCCCCAGGAATCTGAGGTTACCCAAGCTCCATACCTGGCTCCCCAAGGCAAGATTATGGCACAGGGTGGGATCTGCACTCACACTGAGTCTGTGCCACTGCAGAAAGTGAAGCCATTAAATTAGTGGCTAACTACCCCTTTCAGGATTTGATGACTTGAAGTGTGACTTCTCTGTCACACTGTTCACCTAGGATTCGCAAACTGGCTGCCTGTTTTTGACAAGAAAAACTGGGAGTGTAGGTCCAAACTGACAGCAGAAGTGTATTTGTCTTTTTTCTTTTTTTTTTTTTTTTAAGCATCATTTCCTCCTTTTAGTTGATATGTATAAATAAACATGAGGAGAACATTGTGGCAGACTTCGTTATTAGCCTAGTGGAAAGTACTGTATTGCAAATGTAAACTTCTTTGGGGAGACTGCTNTTTTTTTTTTTTTTTTTTTTTTTTTTTTTTTTTTTTAAGCATCATTTCCTCCTTTTAGTTGATATGTATAAATAAACATGAGGAGAACATTGTGGCAGACTTCGTTATTAGCCTAGTGGAAAGTACTGTATTGCAAATGTAAACTTCTTTGGGGAGACTGCTCCTGACTGGCCAGCAAACCCAATCAAAATACAAATTCTGCTTCGGCTTGACCATATTATACACTTTATCACCCAGTGTCTTGTGCAATAAATGTTACTGAAAAGACTAATTTAGGATCTGAATTTATTTTAATTAGTCCTTGTAATACTGCAGCAGATGTTAGCTTGTATAAAAGCAAACCGGCACTTGAGAGGAATCTCAATGAGAATGCCCCAATGTTTGATATTCTCAGACATGCTGCCCCAGATTGTAACAGCAGACAGGAGGGGAGTAAGCAAACTAAAGAACGAACAAGAATTGGGAGGGCGAGGAGAAAAGGCAGCAGAGATTCATTTTGTTATAAATATGTCCTGTTACCAGTCACAGCACTGTAAAGGTGAGGCTGAAGAGCACCATTAATAACTGACAGTTGTTGTTAACTACCAGGGAACACCAGATAACCTTCCCGAGAATATCTATACCCCCATCTTGGGCAGCAAAGTAATGAGTCCCAGTGGAAAGAAAGCACTGTCTGTCTCTGTTGTAGCTATTGATCTCCTGATGTGATTTAGATAAGGGAGGAAGAGATAATGGCATTGATTATTCTATTTAGAAGCCAGACCAAGACTAAACTCAAGTATAACACATAAAGAGGAAAAATCGACACTCAATCACTCGTTGTCTGTTCTTTGCAGTTCAAGGCAATGCTAGGTGATCATGGCAACAGGGACACACATCTTAATAAAGATGTGGGGTTTGGGTTTTTTTGGACATTTTGATGTAAACTAATCTATGATGGAAAGTTTTTTTTTTTGTTTGTTTCTTTTTCCTTATTTTAATGAGCACACACTCTTTTCATAAAGCAAATCAGGAGCAGAGTAGGTTGTTTTTCTGCCAAGAAAGTTGACAGTAGTCATTGATGGAGATCTCAGGCTGACAGCAGGACACGCATAGCTAATTCTACTTTACATTCCTCTCCTCTGTTGTGAAAGGTATTCAGCTCAGGTCAGATAGCTTAAAGGGAAGAATCTCAAAAAAAACAAAGAATGCTTATACACACCCACAGCAAGATGCAATTATTCTGACAGGCCTTAACTGCAAGTCATCTGGAGGTATGGATTAGAGGCTCAGGCCTTGCCTTTAAGTTAGAAAGAGTCCCTGTTGCATGTAAGAGCAGACACTGGTGAGATTTAGAAGTACCTTAGAATAGTGGAGGAGAGCGGGGAAGAAATCCATTTCCAATCTTTTTCAAGCTGCCGAGCTTAAACTGCCTCTGAGTATGTTAACACATTACAGAAGCCACTGTTCCACCAAGGGAACCCAGGAGAGGTAGGATGGATTGACAGCCATACTCTGTTGTTTATTCTCTTTCATACTCTCCCATATTCATTGGAATACTGCCCTAGACCTGAAAACCAACATAAACTTGTACTTTTATTTTTGTCTACAGTGGAGGTTTTCAAATGCTAGACTGCGTTCTCTTCAAACTGTGTGCATTTAGACTAAGTACAAATTATTCATCTTCTATTGGTGTGATCAGTAGATATGCTTTTTAAAATATAAAAGGAAAAGCAGATAAAGTATACAAAGTATAAGCTAAAAATAAAATAAAAGCCGGTCTTCTGTTCTTAGACCTCACCATAAAGAAGATTCTTTATATATTGAAGGCAGTATTTTCACCTCTTTGTGGCCCTAACCTTGCCAATGTCAGAGCTGCAATCCACATCAAGCAGAACTGGCCTGAAGATTTTTCATGGAAGTACAACTTACCTTTCAAAAATGGAACTTTAAAAGTCAGTCCTTACAGTTTTGGGTAAGGAAAGTGTGACTGGCTTCCTCATAGGTTTCCCCAGGCTGGGTGGCGAGAAAGATGCTGGAGTTTCCTGCACCTGCTATAGTAAGTTGATATTTTATGAAGAAGCTAAAAAGTGGATTTGAAGCATCAAAATTTCAGGTCCCAATTCAAGTTTTTTAAAAAACTAGAATCTCTGTATTTCCAGCATTCTTAGAGCAAAACTCCAAGATCTCATGTCTTGGTAAGACTGCCACAGATGATTGCACAAAACCACAAAGCACTCCGGCATCTTTTTGCATTGTACTATTACTTTTTCATTGCATCTCAGCAAGTTAAACAAGAATGACATGCAGCTCAGACACAAATGACTGGCATTACCATGGAGAGCACTCGAAACCTGCTCTTTACTGTGTCAACACAGTCACTGGAAGACACAATACACCAAGTGTCCACCAGTTGCACAAGTGACACAAATCTGTATGGCATGTCCTTGAATCACCATGAAATAGGAGAGAAGAAGTAGCAAGAATGACCAACCTCATGTAGGCAGAAGCACAAACTGCAAAGCTAAAGCCAGTCCCTGAAGTATTGCAGCATGCATATCTCAAGCACAAACTTCAGAGCATAAAGGACTGTGTGGGTCTAGCTGGTTTATGGAAAAAAAAAAACAACAACCCAGGCCAAACCTAACTAAATCTCTAAATCCACTGCCTATATATCACAGTAGAAATACTGACATATTGGCTGAAGGTAAAAGAATCACAGGTTTTCCTTTTCAAAAGGAAATTGATTGAACCATGCAGGAAAGATGGATTTACTCATTTCTTTAACACAGAAAATAGGATCAGTAGTGTTAATGTTTGAAATAAAAAGCACTTCTGTATATTTCCCTGGACTCCAGGGGTTGTTGCTGAAGAACAATGATAGATTTAATGGCAGCGCGAGGAAATGCCTGGTGTGAAAAAATACAATTTCTATTTTCATTACTGTAAATAAAAAGAAGAAAATACACAAAATCATTGTCACAAATCCTTGGTTTTTCCCATGCATAGCCATAAAATACTATGACTGAAAAGCAATTTATGTATAGTGCATACAGGAGTTAGATACAGGCTGAGATGGCCCAATAATCAGAAGTCAAATTCTATAGTTCTTTTGAAAGACCATTAGCATATGCCAAACTCCCAGGCACAAAACACACCAAAATTTGGCAGGACCCTGGACACCTAAAATTAAATATTTTTAGTTCAGAATAAGATGGAACCCTAATTTCAGAGCATCTCTAAATTAACACATCTGTGCTGGTACAAGCAACTCAACTCTGATCTGCTCAAACATTTGATTTGAGCTTTAATTTTCTTCTGAAATTTATTTTAGGGTGAAAGTTGCCTTTAAATGTTTTTTATGCTTCTAGCAATTTGGAAGATGATTTTGTAAAGTGATAAAATAAAGCTGTGGCAGTTGACTTGTCTTTCAACAGACATAAACCAAGCCAAGCCATTAGATTAAACCAAAATCTGCCCCAGTACCATATTTAATTCCATTCAATTTTTTCCTTGCTCTATGGCTATTTGTGTTTTGACTGTATCACTGCTTCTTTTTTCTTTTGATGTTTGACAGGTCTTCCAGAGTTAGATGAATTATTAAAGAGATAATAAATAAAAATATTTTTAGAATCATTAAAGGTGAATTTCTTTACTAATAGTTTAGAAATAGAATCATAGAGTAGTTAGGGTTGGAAAGGACCTTAAGATCATCTAGTTCCAACCCCCATGCCATAAGCAGGGACACCTCACACTAAACCATGCCACACAAGGCTCTGTCCAACCTGGCCTTGAACACCTCCAGGGATGGAGCATTCACAACTTCCCTGGGCAACTCATTCCATTGCCTCACCACCCTAACAGTAAAGAATTTCTTCCTTATATCCAATCTAAACCTCCCCTGTTTAAGTTTGAACCCATTACCCCTTGTCCTGTCACTACAGTCCCTAAAGAAGAGTCCCTCCCCAGCATCCCTATAGGCCCCCTTCAGATACTGGAAGGCTGCTATGAGGTTTCCACGCAGCCTTCTCTTCTCCAGGATGAGCAGCCCAAACTTTCTCAGCCTATCTTCACATGGGAGGTGCTCCAGTCCCCTGATCATCCTTGTGGCCCTCCTCTGCACTTGATAGTTTCATAATAGATTAATAGTTTGCAGTTATAAGCACTAGAAATTCTAATACAGATTACCTATTTATACCATGATTCTCAGCCACTCCTAAGTCAAATTGCTGCTTTTAATATAAACTGTCAAAATAAAACAGACAGATCTTAGTGGGAGTGATTATGTTTCTAGCAATGGAATTATCTTCTAACACTTCTTTAATTTCACAAGTATTTTTTTCTCCTGTCTTCTAAATGTCATGATTTTTCTTAGCAAGACTTCTCAGGTATACAGTTAAACAAACTGGCTATCAGCTAAGCTTCAGTTAACAGAATTAACTGATGCACTGTCTTTTGCTTAATTGTCAAGTAGGCACTGTGTCAGTTCCTCCAACTTCTACTTCATGCTACTGAATGGTCCTGTCTGACAATAATTAACTAGTCTGGGTAATTCTTTCAATTAGTTACAGAGATAGTTAATATCTAGAATATACTTTTGTTTCCAGGCAAATGACATGTACAAGGGAGCTTCTAGTTCAGTTTAGTTGCAGTTTTTGAGCAAACAGTGGAAATGCTATGTTACTAGACAACTTTACTAGCTATATGGTCTAATTGGCAAATACCATTTAGATAAATTCTTTTTGTTTAATGTTCCAGTCCTTTCTGGTTTCTAGGCAAGCTGAACAAACAGTGGATCCTTGACTAGAAATGTGCTTTCATGCAATTCCCTTGGGCCTACCCTCAAGCCAGGTAAAATCTGTGGAAACAACTATTCAGAGCTCACCTGAGAAAAGGTTCTGATTAAAATGTTACTATACATTTTTAAATGCCTAGTTTCTTTTAAAGAAACATATGTCAGTTGTTCTACAACCATTCCAATGGGGACATGAGGAAAATCATAATACTGTGTAAAATAAACAAAAAAAAAAAAAAATGGAGAGACTAGTATTTATATGTTGAAGAGAAACAAAGGAACATCTTTCTCATTTTAAGAATTTTTGAGAGGAAGTGAAACCTGTACTAGAAATTACTGTATTTCCACTTCTTAACCCTTCTTTGTGGTAGATACCTGCCTGCTTACAGAGAGGATGAAAATAACCACAGAACAGGCACTTAGTTTCCAAAGGAACCATATCCATATTTTTATTTTATCATAGAATGATGGCAGAATAATTCCAATGCTAACATTTTTTGAAACTCAGAGGCCATAAAAATGACTAGCCCGATAGAGAATACATTATATATGCATGTGGTAAGGGCAATTGCAAGAGAAGATCACAAGACACCATGTCTTAAGTTTAATAACCCATTTAATATTGCCTTTCAATTCCATTTCATGCTCAGTAAAGCAAGAATAACTGAGCCTTTCACTGATGTTGGCCTTAGACGAACGGCTTTTGTTTTGAGGGCTTTGGTTGCAATGCCTGATCATGGCTGACAATCAAGGTCTTGTAGCAAGAGCCACTCATAGTGTTAGAGGATCTACTTCTGCACCTGAACAAGGATACTTCTTTAACAGGTTATTTTTCTTAATTAGGGTCATGCTAGCAGGTTGTGTACCCAGGGAAAAGGTACGGCATGCACTGCCTGTGCTTTCCCCACTACATTCCCCCATCCTTCTTGTAATGAAATACAGCATGTGCAAATGCGTAAGGGGTGAAAATGTGTGTGACATGCTGAAGTAAGCAAAACACAGCGCACTGTCCCATCAGAAAGGTTAATGGCAAAAAGAAGCAAGACATCTAAACTCATGACATGCTAAAAAGCCACTTTAAAAAGGTTAATGGTTCTTGCTCCCAGTGCTTGCTTAAAGAACAAACTGTGTTGGGAGTCAGCCAACCAAGAGGGAAGAATATAAAAAGAATGAACAATGCCTTGAATCAAAGATTACAAATTGAACCCCTACCAGAGCAGACAGCAAAGTTTTACAGCTCAGCTGCATGCACAGTAGCAGCATACCATTACCTTACGCTGCTCATAAACAAAATGATTTGATCAGTAGATTGGGAAAACTGAACAGAGTACTGTACTTCGGGTCTATCCATATAGCATAAGCAAGAAGACAAGTCACTAATTCATCCGGAAGTTCACAACATGTGTTTTGTATCTGCTGTATAAACAGCTCCAGCCATGCTCCTCTAAGGCCTTTGAAGAATGTCAGGTGCCATGTTTGCTTTTGTCTTTGCATAACCTACTGAGAAATCATGTGTTCCACCTTGGAAATGGCAATATAGGCCAGTAAAATGAACATAGTACTGTAACAGTCTCCTCCATCCCACACTATCCTTACTATAACAGTCTAAAAAATTGAAAAGCAAAAATACTTGAAGCTTGATATAAGCAACTACTAGAAATATGAAAAATAGTGCACAGGAACAGTGCAGAGAAGCCAAAGCTTCCAAGGACAGTCTTGGAGAAAACAATTCACCCCAGGGAGATAAACGGTTGCCTTTAATTTTCACAAAACCCTCTTGTACAGGGTTTTTGGTTTGTGGTTTTGGTGGTGGTATTTTATCTGTTGCTGGGTTTTTGGTTGGTGTTTTTTTGTTTGTTTGTTTAATCCCCACTGCCTTCAGGAAAAAGGAATAGATTTCCCACTGCATTTGCACTTACAGCAGTGCTTTTCCCCTTTTTCTAGCAGTTTTCCTCAATGCCTTTACCATAGATATTGCTTCCCTCTCTCCTACACAGCCGTATATTCCTTTACACTCCTAGTACCTTCTGAAAAGACAACAGTTAACATAACCATGTATTCACATCTCCCCAAAATGTGATGCTCATTTACCGTAAGTTGTGTTACTACTTTTTTATAACAATTGCCTGTGTTACGCTCTGCACTGTGATAAGTATACCACATTAACGAGGAAACTACATTTCTGGATCTGTCTTTAAAATATGAAGAACAACATCTGGAATAGTTAAAAAAAAGGTATACCCAACAAAATTTGAAGAACATATATTAATTCTCATGAAAAAAAAAAATACTGTTTGAGTCTACAGATGAAGTGGCAACCGTATCCTCCCTGCAGTGCTAGTACTGTTGCTATTAGCAGAAGAGTTCAGTTCTAAGAGGGGTGCCACCTTGAAAACTGAGTAGCACAGGACAAACGAGGTTTTAAAAGCTGTTACAATTCTGCAAGAACTGATATGCAGCTCTTTTTTTTTTAACATTTAATATTTTTATTCTTTTATGCTGCAACCCTGATCTCTACAAATTGCTTCAAATCATGTAATACCAACTACCACAACTTGTGAATAACATGTAAACCACATCATGTGTGGAAAATAAAATACCAACTGATATGATCCTGTAATGTGATAAATCTCCCAGATCTAATCTGTGCTTTTGAGAAATGATTGACAATTCTTATTTGCCCTGAACTAAAGCAGTCTTCCAACTAATCTGTTGGAACCAAACTCAATGGAACCAACTAATTTGCTGGATTAAAACCAAAAGGAAGATCATGGAAAGCAATTTTGCTGCCTTGTTTTATACAGCTGTTAATATTTTGCATCCTCTTATATTACATGGAAACTTTTTTGCAACCCCAATTATATCAGAAGTGACAAAGCACCTATTTTGAATGCTGTCCTCCTCTAATATATGGCTTAGACTTCTCAGAAAATAGGTGACCTTCAGATAGTATATTAAAGCTCTCTGACCTCAAATTAATGAGAAATTTTGAATTAAAGTGGTTGAGAGGACAAACTTAAAACTTTTTCCTCAACCCTGCCAGTATCTCCATTTTGTTAAAATGCATTTTCAGTAACTGGTTTGTTACTAAATTCAATTCCTGTGCACAGCTATTACCGCCACTGCTGTGTGATAGTTTTAAGATCCTCTTAAAAAAAAAAAACAAACAAAAAACCCAAACAAAAAACCTAAATCAAAACCCAAACCAACCAATCAACCAAACAAAACTATAATTTAATGTATGGTTGAATTTTGTGAACCTTCCTATTTTTCTTCAGAAATTCACCAGCTTGCACATTCGATGTTGTATATCTTTCCAAGTCACCAGATTAAACCAAAACCTCCACAACAAGATGACTGCACGTACTTTGTAAATCAGAAAGAAAAGTTATTAAATACTGATAATGTCAAGAAGTAAAGAAAATGCTATGATCAAGAGAGGGAACACAGAAGAGCTAAACAAGCGGATCATTTGAAAGAACTACCTGAAATCATGCAATAGTTTTGAAAACAGTAAGAAAAAGTGTTTATAATATTTTTAGGCAGAATCTTCTTCAGATGCATAAAGTCAGTTAAAAATCTAGAAAAAAGTCAAACTTAACCAATGCAAAGGAATTTTCATGACTGTTCCTTGCTTCTGCACCATTAGTTACATGCTTCATGGAGAACCACATGTTTACACATAACCACAGCCAGTCCCAAAATGATGCTATTTCTGTGTTGAACTATTCACTGCAGAAATTGTGAATCTTTAGTTCTGCTGTCCACCTCTCAAGCATGGAGCAACCATGTGCCAGGTCTCAGCTGGGTCCCATGCCAACTCCAAGAGGGCTGCCAAGGAGAGCTCCCTCCCACTACAAGCAGGGACAGCCAAGCAGCTTTCCTGAGCCTACCCCACCTTTCTTCTGCTCTGAAGAACACAATCCCAGACAAGCAGTTGAAAATAAACCCTAGGTACAAGCAATCACAGAGGGACTTTTTAAAATAAAAATTACTTTTCCCACAAAATAATAAATGGGCTCAAAATAAATCAGGTCATTAAGGAGCATGGGGCTATTGTTTTGTTTTGCTTGGTTCGGGTTTTTACCTACTTGCACTCTGGGGCACTGTTTTCCTTCAGTCATTGTAAAACATGGTCTCTTCAACAGACCTCGGTCCTGTGCAGCCCCTTATACCTACACATAATAATTTGGAAACAAGACTATCTGCAAACTCAGAAGTTCCTGTAGACACACATATGTGTCATCTAGTAATTTTTCAATAATAAAAATTAAATCCCATCACTTAAAAGGAGTACAACTTTTCAAGAGATAACAACCCATTTCAAAAAGCAGATGAAACAGAACAGAAACAGACAAGTGCCTTTCACAAAATCCCAGAGACTACAAGGCATGTGATAACATGAATGTGGCTATTTTTACTGACTTCTCCCTTAGTTGTTTTTTCCTCAATATTTTGATATTTCTTGGAAGTATAATATCAAGCTGAGATCTTTAGGGAAAACATGCACCATCAAGCATAATTATATTGACTTATGGTTTTGGCTGGTAACAAGATTTATTAGTCTTTGAGATATAATAATGTCATGGATTTGCTGAAGTCAATATCTCTTGTGCCAATAAATCTTGATATTGGCAAGAGAAGTCAATGTCTACTTAGGACTCTTCCAACCATTGACAGAGCATCCTGTTAATAACAGATCTGTGATCATGCAATAAGCAGTTCCTCTGATACTTCATTCTGGCAATGCAATCTGCTTTACTCAAAAAGCAAGTTACTTTCCAAGTCCCATCACTTGCTTAGCTAATGACAATGGCTTTCAAGCATACAGTCATGCAAGAGAGGGACACAAAAAAAGAGTAATGCATCTATACCCGGACAGCGGATGAATGGTACATTCCTGTGCATAAGCAAGGTGGATTGTACATGATGGTGTGTAATTCTTCATAGTTCCTTAGAAGCTTAGCTTAGTAAGACATTTTTTGAGACAGTTGCTTAGCATCTTTTTATATAGAAAAACAATTTTTTCAATGTTTTGTTTTGAATGTGGAATACTCTTGCAAGAGCTTGAAAAAGAAAATCAATATGGATACAGTGGCCAATAACTGGAACAGCAAATAAAAACTCTTTTTATTTGATAGTAGCCAAATCTGAAACTCCCAGAGATACTTCTGTTCAAGTCATACTTGTTTGATACATTTGCATTTGCTACAACAATGCTGTACTGTACTTCTTCAATGTCAGCAGTGATATCTTTCATGTAAATATAATAACAACAACAACAATTTGGAATCTTTAATTTTAAAGCAACTTCTCTAATTTACTTCTTCACACTCTATTTCACTCCTGCTAGATTATTCCTTTATGTGACTGGTCATATCTTAAAACTAAATTTTTGCCTTACCATCCAATCTGACATACCTTCTCCTGGCAAAATATCCTCTTCATAAGAGGGGAATTTATTTTTTAAACGAAGTTAGGATTTAAAATACAAAAGATATTGAATACGTCAAAACACTTCAAATATTTCAACACTGGTTTCTAATCTAATTTTACACTTACTAATCTCTTCAACAATATACAGTGAAAGTCAATGTCTTGATGGATCACTCATGGAAAACTGAAGTAATTACCCTCATTCTAATATTCCTATTTAAATGCATGGAAAAATGATTAGCTGAAAGTTCTTTATGTAGCAGAAATGGCATCTGCTTAATATTTATGCTAATGTGAAATACCTTTTACCCTAAAGGTTAGGGGTGATGCATGAATGAAAAATGAAACCAAATAAAAACAAAACAAATACTAATTCCTGCCTCATTCTGTGTTTTTTCCCTAAAGAGCAAATTTGGCATTCTTTCTTGAAGGTTTCTCTTGCCAATAGCAGAATCCTATGAACGTTTTGGTTTGGGTTTTTCCCCCCCTTCTCCTCCTCCCCCTCCTTTTGCTGGTAATACCTATGAGACCTAAGCTGGTTTTAATCCAATGCACTAAAGATGTCTGATAGTCTCTTTACAGCATATTAAAGTCCATTCTGCATATGAGTGTAAGTTAAGAAATGGCTAACATTAACATAGTATTGGATAACTCTACCTCTTCCATGTCAAATAAGTTCCGCACGGGGACCCAAGAACTTCATCAACATTTTGTCTGTCCCATGTCTATCCCAGATGATCCGAGGACTTGCACTTCAGTGAACAGTACTGAATCAATTCACTTTCCTTTTATAGACTGCAGTGGCAAAGCACAAAAATGCTCAGTGTTAAGGACCTTTCTGCCACTCATTACAATCAGTGGGATGTTATCTTTCTCTCTTTCCCTCTTTTACCTTTTTATGAGTTAAATAAATGAAAGTATAAAAACTGAGAACTTGATTCTAGTTTTCAAATAAATATTTGAGTTTAGAATTAGAATCTTAGTGGTTGAATTTTAAACCAAAAATATTTAAGAGATGGAGGTAAAGAGAGAGGATGTAGTTGGGAGTTAGAAGACTCCCTCCTTCCTCTTGTCCCTACATGAAATAGTGGAGACAGGCCCACTTCAGTTGCACTGTTTCCCTGATCTCTGCTCTTCCTTCCCTTACAAATGACCCAGGACTTCTTTACTTTTCTATTTTTCTTTTAAGATAAGCCCATTGTTCCTACTGTTCAGCTTGATAATGAAGTTATAAATGGATTAAACCAACTTCTCTAAGTTGGTTTCAAAGCTTCCCTTTAAGGGCAATATGGTTATTAGACATAGCAACAAGGTAAATGACAACTAACAGAACTGAATTAAAGGTTGTGAATACTTTGCCATGACACTAACATGTTTATTTTCACCCACAGTAAGAAAGGAACATGATTCAGCCCCGGAGTTCACTTCCAGTCCCAGTCTTCCCTAGTCCGGGGCTTGGAAAGGACGTAGGAGGTAGGAAAAGAGACAGGTTACAACTCTGAATGCAAGAATGGTCCAACAACTCACAGAAAATTAAAACAATGATGAGGACAGTGAAATGAAGTCAAACTAAAAAAGACTTTACTGAATGAATAATTTTTGAAAGACAAATGAAGTCCCACTCAAACTAGAGCTCTCTTTCAGCAATTCAAATGTACAGGGACGATTTTGTATATCTTCCCATTCTCTATATTTTATTCTCAGTTTTTACAAGGTATTTCATGAGAAACAGAGCGTGAGTTTTACTTCACACTATGGGAATTAACATTTTCTTTTTTCAAACACCCACAGCCAGTGTTTTCTCTTGGTAACATATTTTTGACAGTAGGAACCATTTTTCCATTTTAATACTGTTTCAAGCTATGTGCATTTATTTACCAAGAAAAATAAACAAACCAAGATAAAGCTTTCCTCTTTTTCTCACCAGCCACTGAATATTTTCTGCTTTGGGGAAAAAGTGAGGTGAAAGTTAAAGATACTAATTAGCAATGGAACAAGAATAAATTCCTACAGGGCCCAACTAGAAAACACTCCCTAGGGAATTATCCTCTGTCTACAAACATTGGTTAGTAATTTTAAACCTATTCTGTGTATACCATATTAATTTTGAATTTTTAGCCACATTATTTAAAATCAAATGCCATGCAGAAGATTTAATACTGAATCATAACAATCATCAAAAAATTTAGGCTGGAAGCAACTTGTGAATGTAACCTGGTCCAACCATCTGCTCAAAGCAGGGATGCCTTCCAAGTTTAAATGCAATTTGAAACCTAGATCACATTGCAAAGGACTTGGTCCAGCCAAGTTTTGTAAATCTTTGAGGGTGGAGAGATGGCAACTTCCCTGGGCTGAACCCTCACAGGGAAGACCCACCCCACACGCACAGGTATGTCCAACCAAGCGTCTGCTGCTACTTTTCCTTTCTCTGTGCCCCTACAAGAGGAATCCAGTTTCTTTCACTATAACACTCCTCCCCCACATATTAACTGAAAATTGAAATTATATCCCTGATTATCTTTCTCTTCTCGGGCTGTAAATCCCACCTCCTCATCCTCTCTTCCTATGTTGTACTTGCCAGCCTCCTAACCATTTTAATCACCCTCTGCTTTTTTGAGCTCTTCAGCACTATTCTTGTTTCTTCTTTGAAGCTGAGTGTGATTAACAAGACCATGGCTGACCCCTGCTCAGCAAATACCTCTGAAGTTTTGCTTTGAAATTCAGTGTCCTACAAGCAGAGACCTGAAGGGCAGAGCTGTTTACTCTCCATAACTAGTGAATCTCTCTGTAGAAATCTTAAGTAACAGCTAGGTTAATATTATATACTCCCTGCCTAAATTTTATTATTTTACAGAGCTAATGTTACTGTAGACTACATACCAGCAAACATGCACTTTGGTGTTTTAAAAACTGCAAGGAGTGGTTTTCAGTGCTAGCAATGCTGGGAAGTCTGGCATATGCTAGATAGTGCTTATTTTAAAGAGCTTGGTACAGTTCCTATAACCAATATTTGTTTTATTTATATCTGCTACTATTAACCTACACTTTTGTCTGTTTCTTAACTAGCTTGCCCTTCTGGTGATCCTGTAGGAATTATCTGTCAACCACAGTCAGGCAGCTGTAGGCTCTCCAACATGTGACATGTCTCTAGACAGTAGGTTGGATCTTTATCAAAACTTCAATATACTACTACAAACCCTTACCCAAAACGCTACCTTACAAGGACTGAGTACCTCAAAAAGAAGGGACATCAGTAGAAGAGAAGATGCTCCCCCCCAAAAAAAAAAAAAAA
>NDXB01013173.1:95507-113104 GCA_002631895.1 Agapornis roseicollis | reverse complement strand
ATTTTTTTTTTTTTTTTTTTTTTTTTTTTCATTTTTAGCACAGAATACATAAATTTATTTCAAGCCCAACCCATGAGGCCTGAATCTAATCAAGATTTAAAGTCTTTGGGCCTGAGGACCATGCTTTCTTCAAAAATCATTCTATGCAAAATTATTCACGAGGTACCCTAACTGCTTTCAGAGATGTGAAATCTAGACTCTGTACTGTCTTCCAGGAATTTTAACTGAAGCTTAAGGGCCTTTGAATCTCCCTCATTCAATTTACCTAAAGAATATAATACTGTGTTCCTCCTTCTGATACGCAATTGATAGCTCCATAGGTAAAGGCACCTTCTAATGTAGTCTTCCAAATCAAAGCCTTATATCAGTGAACATAAAGGAGGAAACTGCAGAAGCTGACATGTGTTTGCCTCCCACCAAGTGCTTCCTTCCCTCCATCCCACAGAGGCATGTTTCCTTGACAAAAGAAATAGGTGCAGCTTTTCTCCTCTTCTGGGGAGCCAGAACATCCATTCCCTGCATAATTTTAGCTCCTTTAGTCTTACAAAATTAAAGAAGAAAACTACATTGATGTCTCCTGAGACACCATAAGGCAAGTTTAATTTAAACTCCTCTGCTTGCTTATCTGGCAGATCCAACTCTAAACAGTTGCCGTAAAAACTGGCTGAAAAGATTCCAAAACATTAAAAATCTGTCTCAGAAGAAAATAAACATCTATTTTTAAAATTAAGTTTCACAAGTCTGAAATTTAGACCCTGCATTGAGACTTTTTTCTACCAACTGAATATTTAGATACAATATTTTCATGAGTTACCCAGTTTTCAAGTTGAAGTGCAACTGAACATTAGTTCAATTTGTTCAATTAGTTCTGACTTGTTAGGCAACAGGTTTAGTAACTACAGATGTAATCATCACTGGCCATAAAGTGGCAGAAAGACAGAACAACCATTTTCAAAGGGAAAAAGTTTTACTGAGATCAATATCAGTGTACAGTATCAGTTGCCCAGAAGCTGGCCACCAACCTTCCATGACTCCACACCTTATGAAAATGCCCAAAGGAAACAGGGTCAGTTTGAAACACAGTGCAGCAAAGCTACCATATTCCAATTCAGCTGTTAAAAATGTAGTTCAAGATTTAATGTACTAAGGCTTCCAGTAAAATGCTGGTGACTGAAGCAAGTTGGCCAGTTCCTCCAGTAGCTTGACAGGTATAAAATTCTTTGCTGTTTTGGGCTGTAGTGGTTCAAACTGATGACTGTCAAATAGTCATTGGCCCACAGAAAGATAAAGCATTATGACATTGTCTTGTTATTACATCTGAATTCTGTATACTTGCCTCAGACACCTTTAGTTGGGTTTTGGTTGAGGTTGGGTTTTTCTTTTTGTTGTTGTTGTTGGTGGTGGGTTTTTTTGTTTTCTTTTGTTTTTGTTTGGTTGGTTTGTTTTTTTGGTTTCTTTTTTTCCCCTTCATGTAAGTCAATAGCAAAAGCATTAAATGATATGAGTAAATGCTCAGAGTTTACCTTTTTGTAAGGTAAATTCAGAAGCACTGAAGCATGATATATNTTGGGTTTTTCTTTTTGTTGGTGGTGGTGGTGGTGGGTTTTTTTGTTTTCTTTTGGTTTTGTTTGGTTGGTTTGTTTTTTTGGTTTCTTTTTTTCCCCTTCATGTAAGTCAATAGCAAAAGCATTAAATGATATGACTAAATGCTCAGAGTTTACCTTTTTGTAAGGTAAATTCAGAAGCACTGAAGCATGATATATAATTTCCACATAAGAGTCAGCTATATTCAAAATATTTCTAAAAATTGCCTCTACATTTAGATGTATTGAATATGCAATAATATATACTTGAAATATCTCAATCTATCCATACAAATATCTAGATATATTTTGTTAGCCTCATTTTCAATGAAGAGGTGAACCAGAGTTCACATAGAATTATATGGACAACGTGAGAAAAGAGCCTCCTACAATTTTTTTTTTTTTATGGAATCTAAATTCACAATGCACTGATTAAGAGCCATGGAATTTACTAGTTTTGTTCATGAATAGAAAAACTGCCATTATTTAATTTCTTCATGACAAGGCATACTGATGCAATACAAAGGCTAAATTATTTCTTACCTGCACAGCCACCATAGCAATATTAGCTTCAAGTGTACATGAGTTTTTAGCTTAAAAGGTAATATACACACAGGATACTGATCTAAATTATCTAGGCAAAACATGGGTACCTTTGAACTTAGAGCCTTTGAGGGCTGTGTTTCAAGTACAGATTTATCCTCCACATGCAATTAACTAAATTCATATGGCATTCCTGCAAAACAAAAATAATCCTATGCTTCTGATTAATCGGGGATAAACCCCCCTGAACCTGTGTTTTAAATATTATCAGAGAAAAGTAACACATTCCTAAAGTTTTTATGATTACAGGCAAATGAAATACTAAGGAATTATCTGTGGATACAGAATAGATTTACATAAAAATGTCAGACAGTACAGCAAGCCCATACACACAGCGTAACTATACACTGAAGAAGATAAATCTGAGAACAAGCATTTCTTTGCTGCAGCCTCAGACCATTAGAATATTCTTCCTGCCTGGCTACACTTCTTAAATCTTTAAAATGCTCTGGCAGTGCCATCATTTTCTCACTAATTCAGAAACGGGCAGCACTTGGTGGCAGTATGACAGATGAAGGGAAAGGTCCGAGATGGATGGATAGCCACATTTTTGGTGCTACAAAAATAAACTGATTCAGTAAACAAGAAGTTTCCTTATCAAAATGCTACCAAGGAGTACCTGACCTTTAAGGGACAGGTCTTTTGCTACATAATAGAATGGAAAAAAATGTACATAGAAAACCTTTTATTTTAAGGTTGACATTACTAGCATTTTCTATGTAACATACTACCCTATGACAAGAGGAAATTCCCTTGCCATCTAAATGGTCACACTAGCAGTGATACATGCAGTCTGACAAAATGACATTTTCGAATTGGGCAGAGCAGCAGCTGAAAAAATGTAGTGTTTTCTGCAGACAGCAGGTGCTCATATGGCTCTGTAGGCAGTCAGGGCTAGTGGTAATTGCAATTACAGTGATCTTCTGTGCTTGCTTATTTTGGGGAAACGCTTAAAGCAAATGTTATATGAAAGAATCTGTGGATATTGACTGTACAAATGTTCTGATATACCATATTAACATTAAAATGACCCCCTTTAGGCCTCAACAGACACAGCCTTAACTCCAGTTGCAGAAAGTCACAGCCTTGTCAGGCCTTGCCCTTGACCTAAGTGGAAGTCATGGACTGGAAGACACAAATACATGCCATGAGAGCTAAAAACAGCTAACAGAAGAGCACACCCCTCCTCTCCCTCAAATGCACTGGTGATAGAGTTGTGGTCTGGACATCAGCAAAAGAATTTTTTCCTATGGAAGTGAGACTTACAGCCATTCCAGGCTACTCATATGCTGAAATAACAGTGTAAGACCTACGCAAAATGAAAGGTGCAATTTATATCTCTAAATATCGGACTTATTCCTAGAACATGGGAAATGGCTCATTTGACTAATAACTCTCCACTGAAAATCAGCTAACCAACAGTATTAGGAGTACTTAAAAAAGAATATTAAAATAGCCTGAATGCTTTAACATTTTTACAGCATGAAGCAAGCAAAGCAGAAAGAAACATCTAAATGGAACATAAACAAATCCAAGGACACAAACTATTTGGGAGCAGCAATATATATTAGAATTTATTTTTAATGAATATCATTGACTTTCAGACAGTTCCATGAAATGGTTTCTCTACACTCACTGCTCCCCAGCACTATCACAGTACATTTAGAGCTGCCTTAGAATGTGAGGGAGGACTGAAAATTGCTGAATTGTCAAGAATAGATAACAGTACTGGTAAAGGAAAATATTTAATATCATAAGAAAACAAATAATTATCAGGTTTCTTAATGAAAGATATTGCACACGAAGTTTAGACTATAATAACAGCTATTTTGAGAGGAAATTTCCAAGCAGAAAATCAGATGTATACAAGACAAATTAGTCCGTGGAAAATACCAACAGACATGATTGCTGGTTTCAAATATTTGCTGAAAGCTGTTTATTGACTGAAGATGCATCACTAACATTGCAACTACAATGCATAATAAGTAATACAGACAGAATAAATCAATCTTGAAATCACAGATTTCATGCAATTGATTATTATTTAAAAACACCTGAAATGAAATTTTCTTTAATACAAACACTGCATTTGAAGTTGTCTTCAGATATATTCCACATTCTAGCTAATTTTATGCTATGTACAGAGAAGAATCTATTTTAGATAGATTAAAAAAAAGGATAAAATCAGAATTTGGGGTTTTTCTTCTTTTTAGAATTTTTGTTATATTTAGTTCCAGTGAAAAAATCTTTGAAACTTTCAACCAAACACAACCAAAATTTGATTTCTTCTTAACTTGGAAGAAAATATGCTCATATAGATGAGCTAAATTTGGATACAGGCTATTCAAGAGACCTCTGGTTGTAAGACTGAACAACTGCCTTCTAGACTATGATTCAAGAAGAAAAATACCAAATCAGAACACTACCAAAAAACCCGAAACCCAAACATAAAACCCCTCCAACCCAAACCCAAGTCCCATCCCTAGCAATCCTTCAGTATCTTCCTCCTGACCTAAAGAAAAGTAACTTTCCCTCACTTTTGAGTGTTCTGTGAGCTCAGTCACCATTAGTGGGTACTCATACAGTTTCCATTCCTGACAACAACATAAGGCAGATAATAAACAAGATGTAGCACATTGGCTGCCAACTGAATAGTATATCTTTAAAATTGACCAGATACTGTTTTTCTTCACTATATATGTGAAATGGGGTTGTATATCACATACCTCCCTTTGGAATGCATGACAACTAATACTTAGGGGTTCTCCCTGCTCCTCTCCTCTCCCCAGAAGCTGGAGAGATATGGCAGAGAAGAAAAATAAATAAATAATCCACATCTTAACGATGTTGCCATGGTGAATTTAATTCTGTATCTACATATTCACTGCAGAAGAAGTCAGAATACTGGACAAATTAGAACCTTAACTTTCATAGATGGTTAAATGTTTGCATTTCCCATTGTCAAGGTTCTTAGATGAAGAGCCTGGTTATTTGTAGAAATGTTGGTGATCCAAACAGCTGTGGATGCAAGCAGAAGCACTATGTTGAACCAAACAGTACCATGAGAAACATGACCCCAGGCATCTCAGATCAGGCAAATAAATCAAATTGCTGCTTTTGACCATATTCTATTTGCCTCATTCCTAGACTCTCTATTACTAGTAAACTAGCATTTTCTATGCTTTCTGTGATAAAACTCTGGAAAAACTAGTCTTTAACCAGGGATAATGATACCAAGACCAATTCACAGTAGCATTGCCAATAGATTTAATAATGGTTAAATGTTTGGGCTGTGTAATGACTAAACACCTTCAAAGACCCACAAGGATATAAATTGTCCTATTTGAACAGTGTTTGAATAATGTGTGTTAAAGCAGGTATAGAGACTGGGCACAAAGAATGAAGAGGAGAAGGGAAGAAAAAAGGAACAGTCCTTCCTGAATGAATGAAGAATTTGCAGGTGAAAAAAAAAATAGTGTATGAAATACAATTACAATGTATATGCACAAGAATATTAAATAGAGACCTTGAAAAAAACCTTCACTACAGCTCCTAGCTCCTAAAAGCTAAATTTCATGACCTTAATAAGGCTACTTTAACACTGCTTTTGTGTATATTACATAAACCTAGTTTGCTTATTACTTATGCACACACTTCCAAAAAAGACATACCCTCACATTATTATTTCACAGCACATATCTTATGATTTCTGTTTCATTTACACCTGGAACATTTTGGTTTATGCATCTGCCAGGTGCAAGATGAAAAGCAGATTACAGCACACCGTACTAGCACAGCATTCAAAGCAAGCTCATATGTTTTTATACTACACTGCGTTAAGAGTATATAGTGCAGATGTAGCTCAAATAGGTATAGTATAACTGTTCTTGTCAGAAGCCTTTACTGTCACCATTTTCTCCTCCTTCAGCTCACCTCAAGCTGATACTGCCATTGTCCCATGCACTTTCACAAAGCTATCCACACAGGGCAGTGACTGATATAAGGAGTCCAGCAGAGTTTGAGATCTGGTAGCCCAAACCCTCCTTCAAATGCTGGCACTAGCACAGCAGTGGAGATAAGGGTGCTGTGTGGGATCCTGCCCTTTGTAATCCTGCATTTTTCCCAGTCTTACACTAGATCTGTGAGTGACCTTATGTACCTCCCTTCAGCTTACCACAAGACCAGTTCTACTTATAGTCATTGCCTGGCCTATTTGTGAATTTTTGGATGACAGATGCTCATTAACATATGTAATGTCAGATATGATAAAGCAAATTTTGAAAGGAGCCTCTAGGTGCTACTATAATACAAAAACTTAGTTTATTCTTGATGAAGATAGGTCAGAGCTGTTGATACTTCATACACAAAGCCCCATAAAATGTAATATGAATATCAAATCCCCTCCTTTACTACTATTGCTTAAGAGAAGGTGTTTTTTTTTTTTGTTTTTTTGAATGCCTTTTCCTTTAATGACAACATCAAAGAAGTAAGGAAAACAAATTCTGCATTATTAAGGCTGTGTCAAAAAACATTTCACTTGAAACAAGGCACCACACAGAGCTGACAAGATGAGAGATTTAAACACTAATTAGCATCAATTTCTTGATTGAATTACGATTTCAAGAAAATGTTGTGTAACCCTCCTGAATTAAATACTATTTTCCTTTTAAGCCTGTTTTTCATTGTCAAAATCAGTTCCTAGATTTATAGGCATGGATTGTACACTTTGAAAGTTTTATTCTTTCATTCTAGCCCATGTTTCCACGTTTATAACCAAAGGCTGTGAGGACTGAATTAATCAAAGTATTCATATTCAAGACCAGAACTGTCACAGAGTATGCAAGGCAGAATCTCTCTGTCACATTTTTATGTGAGAAACAACTAACTGCCTCATATACACTGGATGAGCAACAGAAAGGATATAGTTAAAAGAGAGTAAAGTCTACAAGTCCCACCTGATAAGCAAACATGGTCTGGACTCCAAAAGTCTCCAAGAAGGCGCTACAGCAATGGCAAGACCTCACACAGATGTTTTTTTTTCCCCTACAGACTTATCATGATCACGCATGTGCTTGAACGATCACAGAGATGTAGAGGTTTGCAAAAGCATTACAGGTTAATTCACATCTACCTCATGTAAATGCTTTTCTTTAATATTCATCTGTGAGAAACAGATTTCATAGATGAATGAACTTAAGGAGAAGTCGGAGCTACGAATGCTTCTTTCTGTACAGCTTTCCCACATGTAACAAGAAAGGAGATTTACACAGAGTAGATGAAAGCTGAGCTAAACCAATTTCATGATAGGCAGCCATACACAGAGTGAATGCTGGAAGTCTCAATTAATAAGGATTATAAGCAGGTGTGTTGTGACTGAGATGCCAGAACATCAGAAAGGCACCCAGGGGACTAGCTCACCTCTATCCTAATGAGGTTTCCTTGACAAAGAAGAAATATGATGATACAGGCAGTCTATATATAATTTATGAATGCTTGGCTGCATTATAATGTTAACATGTAATTGCTTTAAAGAGGAGTGTATGCCTGTGGGAAAGGGGACTGTAACATGTCTCTGTGGGAAGCCAAATCAGGTGAAGTAGTTAACTCTAACATTGCTGCCCTGACCCCTGGTTTCCTGCAAGAATGCTGGACCAACTTTTAGACCTCAGTGGCTTTAAGGAAAAGTAACAAACAGTATAAACCAAAACCCAGGATGTAAGGTGCTAGTTGATCTTCCTGCATGCTAAAGTGAATATTTAAAATTTATAGAAAGTGGTAAATGAAGGCTTACTATTGACATTTCATTGCAAAATAATAGCTTTCAAACCAAAACACATAGTATTTCATATATACTAAGGAGAAAATTCTGAGCCAAATTATGCCAGCACACCTTACTATATTTATCCAGAGGCTATAGAACCTCTCCTTATATTGATATTCAGAGTAAGATACGTAGAAAGATACTGAGGATTGCTGTAGTCCCTTCCCTACTCCACTTGCCTTACCAGTTGGTATTATGTGCTTGCTGCTCAATGTCTTTTAATCACAGAATAGCTGTTTTCTAGCCTGTATAGAAGGTTTGCCTGGCTTTTTAAACTAGTGAGCTGCAAAAACAATTAGAACACTGTTTATCAGATCACACAAAATGCTCAAACGATACAGCACATTTATGCAAAGCACAGGCCTTGGAGATAAAAGGATTATTTTGAGTTAACCATGATTCTTTCTCTGCAATTTATAACACTGCACTGTGTGTTAGAATATTGAAAGCCTACATTGGGACTTCATTCATAATGAGCTTTAGGACATCTCAAGAGACACATCTGTGACTTGTTTCAAAATATACAAGTTCTATGCTGCTGAATGATACCACGGTTTTGCCCTCTGGTTCATTAGGAAGCAATGAAAAAAAAAAGCCAAAGAAAAATGTTTAGAATAATTTCAAGCACAAAGTAGCAGATAGAAAAAGAAATCAGATGGCATAATACCACAATTGTTTCAGTGGACCTGTCCTTCTAAAATGATTATGGATGCCTAGACTTGCAAGGAGACCTTCAATTATAAAAGCATAATATAAGAAAGAAACCACAAACATCTCTGCATGTGACTTAACAGCAGGCAAGTTTACTGTTGTGGATCACTGAGACAAATAAGCATCTAAATGCAGGCATTTATTCCATATGAAGTTAAATCCACACTATTTATGTTCACCTTTCACTGAAGCTCTAACAGATTCAAAGATTAAAATTGCCTGATATATTCCAGAAATCCTAAGTGACAGTACTATCATTTAGTGATCAAGAACTCAGCAATCCAAGAAATGCTCCTGCCATGTTCTCATGGAGCAATACTGCATTTTGAAAAAAAAAACAATGTGGACAGATTAGGACTATATTCACTCTTTCTAGAGATAGTTTATACCTCTCAGAGAGTATAAGGCCCAATATTCTAGCTCTAAATGACAAACAAAACATCCAAGGAAGGAGGCTTTTTCTACAACTACAGTGATGTAGCTGCCCACCATCTTACTTTCCCTGTGTAATGGAAATGGATGGTGAAAAACTGTACATCATCATATCTGGAGAAGACAGGTCACGCTGTTAAAAGCATAAAATGCAGTTTCATGTTGTCAACTCTTCAGTATCCAGTATTTTAGATTAATAATAAGGCTCAGCTATGCACACAGAATCCCAATTCTCCCCGCACCCTGGCACACAAATCAGTAGCCCATTGCATAGAAACACAGTTTATTTTTGGTTTTGATGCGTATGAGTTTTTTTTTAATTTTATTTTTAATTTAAGAAAATACAGCCAGCCATACAACAGAATTCATTTGATTTAACCCAAAGGATGGAAAGTATGAGGAACGTATCAAGATCTGCTTTCAGAACTGCCAATACAAGTAAATGAACACTTAATGTGGTATTTTGCTTTCATATGTTAATTTCAGATTCACAGTTGATACCATATATTTGAAACTTAAATCAGGCATTAAAAGGCTAAAAAATACAGACTCCACTAAATAAAAGCCAGTGTATCTATCTAGTTAAGCTACATGATACAATAAAAAAAATTTGACATCAAAGAAACTACCTCATTCAGGCCTTTCAAAATACTTGTCATTAAAAGATGGTTTGTTGAAACTTCAGACAGGCTAAATGTATGCCACATTTTGAGTGAAAGAATTACCTTTCCAGGGTTGCAATTACAACTGTACTTAGTTGTCATGGCAACCTGGCAACATATAGATGTTGTCAGATGAAGACATCAAGGGGCAGATAGCGATTTTCAAATCACTGCATGCCAAGTGTCATTTTTCATGGGCATATCTGTGTTCAGTTAGGAAAAAAAGATCAAAAAATGGGAAATTGCCATTTTAAAACAATGTTTAAATAGCATTCAGATTGTAACACCCATAGCCCATTTTTCTGAGCTATTTCAATATTCATAAGGTTAGTGTCTGTTTTTCATTCTTTTTTCAGTTAATTTTTTCCCCAAAATTAAGCATGGGGAGTTTAAAGGCAAACAGGTCAGGTTCAGTTATGAAGGCTACCATGTTTTGGTGGTTGCTTAAGTCCTGCCATTTTCCTCCCCCTTTTCTTCCTGTTTTAATTGTCCTGCTATCTTGACCTCTGTATTTTCACTCAGATGTTCTTTTTGACCTGTACTCCAAGTCCTTTTGAGACAGAAAAGGAAAAACAGATCTACACTAAAAGCCAATGCTGAATGTGCTGTAATGATGTGAAGTTCTGCAAATACTCCAGCTGTGATGCGCTTGTAAAGGTTGAGGCAGAATCCAGAAACATCCAGTAAAAACACAGCTTTCAGTTCTCTTCAATAGGCAGCTCCTACTGTGGTGCCATCATCTATACTGTTATTTTTACTTGTACTGCTCAAGGTGGCTTTGTTCTCTTTTACATTACAGGTTTCAACAAAAGTTTTCTGACTTGGTGTTCACTTATTTATATGGGCTTCTCATACCCTTATGCTGTACTTATTAATGCCACAACATATAGTAGTTTGAAATGGATCAAGCCTGAAGATATGCTTGTGCATCTTTCCATATGACCAGAGTGCATGCAGGTGTTTCTTGCTGTGAGAAGACATGCCAATCCATCCTAAAGTTTGCCTGAATACTAAATAGTGGAAGCAAGCAGAAAGCACACAATACAGTCTTTTGGACAAAGCTATTCTTTCAGAGCTTCCAAACAAATTGAACTGCAATAGATTGTTCACCACTTACATAGTTGAGATGTTTTTGATCTAGTATTAAACTGTCTCAAAACTCAAATTCAACCTTACCAAACCCTGCCTTACTAAGAATTTGCCTGGTTCATTGAAACACCTATGCAGTACAAAACCAGACACTGAAAATTCAAAATGAAAAATGTTTAACTCATTAGTTAAGTATAATTCAGTTACTGAACTTAACAAGTACAGACTTGTCAACACAAAGCTTTTTTTGTTTAAGTGTTTTTGTTTTTTAAATAAACTCAAAAGCATTTTATTCTGTTACTGCTACACACCTTCAGTAATCTGAATGATTTAATAGAACACTGTCTTCTGGGTAGGAAGTGCCTACAGGGTTTAACAACAAACAGGATAAAAGTTTTAGGGAGATGGATATAAGTACATACTGGAAAACAATTTCTTTTAATGGAAGACAGTTTTAGTTAGTATTTGTAACAAAAGCTTAGGTTGTTCAAAGTATCTAGAAATTTCTCAATAAAATTGTATGATGATTTCTATGTTGATATAAGAGGGTTTGTGTTTTCAGATTTTCACTGTTAGAGTGCTGAAAAAGGATCATCAAGAAAGCTAAGCAGTGCTCTGCCATATGTCTTTTCAGAATATTGTCTTTATTTCCTTCAGAACTGCTTCAGAAAAAGACACTGATTTTATTGTTAAATTCTATCACCTCCCAAGCTTGTAGAAATGAGAACACTGATAAATTAGAGAACATTTTTTCTTCTTTGTGTAAAGAAAAACAAACTTATTAGTTCAGCTTCACACAAGAGAAGGAAATCAAAAAAGTAATATAAGGAAGCCACAGAGCCCAGCTATCCTACTGTGCAGTAATCACCATCACAAAGCAGAATTTAGGCCATTCCTTAGCAAACACTGCATAAGAGAAAAGAGAACAAGCATTGGAAGTAGGTATGTATATGTATACAAAGAAAGAAGCAAAGGTCTTCTATTAGCCCCAATTCTATATTTGGACCACAGTGAAATTTGAAATTTCCCTTTAAAATTAAAATATACTAGAGATTTTCTTGACACTTAGTTAATTAAATACAAAATCTGATCAATAATTTGATATTCCAATCTGAAAGGCCCTTCTGTCTTCTGGAACTCATATTTGTATCGGTTCTCTTATATTTTTGATCTGAAGCAAAACAAAACCAATACAACATTAATGGTCAAATTATGAAATAGTCTTTTCATTAATGGTCAAATAATTATGTATGCCTCTTTTTTTTTGAATGAAGACAATATACATCAGTCCTGGCTATGTTGTGCCTTTGCCAGTAAGAGAATCTATGAAAATCCGAGTAGCTGTCAAGCCAAGTTTAGCCTGAAAGAGCCACCTCATTTCATATAAATCTCCAAACATGCAACAGATTAAAATGGCCTCCGGTTACCTCTAACTACACTGGGTTACAAGTTATCTCTGTATGGAGTCAGTGATTAAGACTTCATGGGCTTCCATAGTCAATCAAAATTCATTGTTAATCTGTAGATCACCTGAGATTGCATTTATTGATTATACCATCTGAAGCACTGTGACTTTCACAGCAGGTAAAAATAGAGCTTCTAAAACCAATTTACCAACCTTTCTTAATGTCCTTCCATTAGGAATTTTAAGAGGTGACACTAACATTTTTGAAAACAAGGAACCTTAGCACACCAGCAGATTTTATCCACAGTTGAAGGGTTAAGGTACAAAACGGACAGAAGAAATGCCAGACCTATCAGAAGACTCTTTTCCTTAGCTGGAGAATACAGGAAAATATAGCTGATTAAGAGGGACCTATACTTTCCAAGTAGGATCAAAAATTATCCTTCTGTATCAACGGAAAAAGATACAGTTCCAAAATTGAAACAGAAATAACTAAAGGCCAGTCAGAGTACAAGCTATCCCCCTTGTAGGAAGCGGAAACAGAAAGCTCCCCACCTGACACCCCTTCCCTTTGCATAAATAAGAAAATGACACCAAAATTTGCTCAATCACACAAAAAAGCTAAACTTGTAGTGAACTTTTATACATGCTCTCTCTTCACTTTGGCTTCAGAATGAAGCCTTGCTGTCAAAGAGCAGAATATATCACCTGAAACTGGAATACAAAGTACAAAAAGATTTTGCAAGAGATGTTTAAAACTTGAAAATCCTTTGCAAAACTTCTTTTTGCTAGAAAAAAATCCATCAACATCTCTGACATTAAAGTTCTATTCATTTTGGTTATAATTTAATAGGTCAACTTTAAAATGTTGAGACCAGCTTTGACAGTAAACACTTCAGAAGAAATTGTAAGATAAGGATATCTATAAATAAATTCACATATGAGTTATGGCAGTACTATTCCCAGCCTTAATACATATATACAAATATGTACGCATGGGAATATATTTCACAGAACCAAATACATGTTCTATAAATCAGTTTCTCCTCTCCCCAAAAAAACGTGACCTTCAAGTCCCTAAAAAGCTGTTCTGACAAAGAATCAGACAGGTGTTACCAGATCACAACAAAGTAAGTTATACACAGTTATTCCAGTATGGAGGCAGGTATCTTGCATTAGACTTAAAAGCATGCTCTGGAAGTTCATGTACCACCAAGATGTCCTCCACTTGTGGGTGCTGCCCTGAATTTCATTCTCCAGGATCTTGCATAAAACTAAAAAGCTCTTTATAAATAGGGAGGACATTGAAACTCTGTAATTTCCAGCTGCTTAGACAGAGCCTTGGAAGTCACAACTTCATGCTAACTTCCCCCTTCTTTCCTCTGTACAGTATCAGGCTTGCCTATCTTAGAGCTGCATACAAGACTAAATGCTTTTAAAAGTATATTCAGGATGAAATGAAATTGATTATTATATATGCGATTTATTTTTTTTTAGGATTACCTTCCCACTTTATTCGTGCATCAGAAACACTCACAACTTGCATATTTTCTCTAAATATTGGGAGAGATAAATACATTATATTTTCAACAGGGGTTGTGAATAATTCAAGTCCCTATGTCAAATTCAAACTTCTCTTTCAAGGCAGATGTGGTGTTGGGACAAGCAAAACTCAGAAGCATGAAGTATCAGTTAAGGAACTGAAGCAATGCAGAGGAAGGAGACTTAAGAGGAGTTTCATAAGTCTCTTAAATTAGGACTCTGGTACTTTGCAGAAGAGAGAACTGGTCTTTTAAATCCAGGTCCAAGCAGTGCATACTGCCACAAGTGTGGAAAACTACTGAGGGAAAGAGACATCTCTTTCTTCAACACAAATTTAGAAAATTAAGCTGTTGAAATCCCATTAAAAATTTTTCTGTCAACATCTGTCTTCAGCTTGCATTGCTTTAACCCTTACAAGCCATGCTGTGGCTTTGGAAGGCATAGGAGTCTCTGGTGTGATTACAAAGACATCTTGACATAGGAAGGCAGAAGTCATCTACATAAGACAAAGAAGTACTTACAAGAAGCAGAGGAACTTAGTAGCAGTCTCTCAATCCATTTATCAAAGCTCTTTCAGGACTCCTTTCAAGGCAGGTAAACTAATAAACTCCAGCAAAGCAGCCACCAAGAGTGCATTCTGTTTTACTTAAAGGATTTGTAGCCTTTCTTCTCATTCCATCCTCCATCAAAACACACACTTTAACTTGCTGGCTCTTATCTCAGTCTTTACTATAATAAATCAGACATTGGAAAAGCTAGTGGAAAGCAGAACAATAGGGTTGGAAACATGACCTTTGTGTGTAGTAATTGAAAACCACAGAGCTCAGAGTGCAGAATGGACTTCTGGACACATCTACGCTGGGAGCTTTGAAGCTTGAAATTATCCACTGTTATAACTCTATGCTCTACATAGCAGTGTTGTCAAATTGGGGGGTGGGTTAAATAATTGTAATTCACAGCATTAGTAGATAATTAAAGGATCAAAAATACTATAGAGATATACTATACCTTATTTACAGTACTGTAATTTTTTTCTTCTCCTGGGACAGCCATTGCTTGTGTCACCTGTTAGAATGCATCGGTCATAGAAGTGTACAGAAGCAGCTACTGAGACTGCACTGCCTGCAAATAGCTTAGGAGGGCTTTTACAGGCACCTTTCCATTATACTCCCACCATTATACTATGAAGATTCAAATAACATTAGAAAGATTAAAAAAAAAGAAAAAAAATCCAAGCATAGTTAAGGACAAGGGTAACAGAGTATTTGAAACATAATTCCCTGTTATCCCTCAGGCTCAAGGAAGGTAATAGCAAATAGTAACCATTCTATTGTTCAGGCACAGGTAACATGACTCAGCTGTAAAAAACTCGACACTGCAATGTTTATGTTTGCTACCATAAATTAACATCATGAGTAGTTTCTAATTCTGGCTTAATTCAGTTTATTCCAGAAGATCTTTATTCTTCACCCTAAGATTATTCAAGTGAGATACCCAGTGTCTTGGCAACCTCATAATCTACAACTGCTACACCTTTCAGTATTTTATTATCAAATCATAGAAGTAAATTAGGACCTTTAAGATCATCAAATCCAACTGTTATCTCAATGGGACCAAGTCCATCAATTCCTTTGCCTTTGGAAAAAGCGCTGTCTGACTGTAATGAGGCTATTTATCACTAAAATGCTGAATGCCTTTTTTTAATAATAATTTTTCTGCAATTAAAAAGACACTGTCTTCATAGACAAATGAAATGCTCCTAGAGAGGACTTCTGTCTTCTGTGTTGCTCACTGGGAGGATCTCGAATATGGTACCTGGACATTTCTATATGAAGCAGTGCTAGCATCTAGTTTCTAAAGACTTTAAAAGAAATAATTGTAAATTCACTAAATCACAAACATGGCGCAAGGGAACGGAAAAGCCAATAAATAAATAATAATACAAAATAGGTAAAACTTTTAAGAATTAGATTATTAAATGAAAACTTTGAGCAAATCATTGCAATTCAATGCTAGCAGCAGTGAAGTCAGTGCTAAATTTCAAATTCTGTAAATTAAATACAGAGATGGTGTTGGAGAAAGATAGCAATTAAGGCTTATAGCCATCTGCAGAAGTAAAAATCATATCTGACCTCTTCAACCACAGACAGCGCAGGAGTATTTCTCTTCATCATTCACACCACAAAACATAATAATACTTATCCCCATTAACTTTCTTTTCCTTAGCATCTTCAACAGGAATTATTTTCTTCTTTTCCCTCATCCTAGCCTTTCCAAGTAAAAGCCAACAAGCCCATCTATCCCAAGTACTTTGACTTCTCCACTTACCCTAGTTATTTACTTGTCTATAAACCCATTCAGACACCCTGGCATATATACTACACACTCTTATCAGTTGAATTGAAAACTACGAATGAAGGTTTTTTTGTGTAGTAGACCAGGACACTGAAATATCTATGCCATACAAGTAGAAAGTAGAAGCCAGGAATGAAGTTTTCTTCACTTCAGAGTTCCAGTTAAACTTTCCTGACTCAAAGTGAGGGCTCCTACTTCAGAAATGTGATAGAATAAGCCATTTCAGTTTTCCCCAAGGATAGCTATGAAAACATAGCTTGAAGGTGGTTCTTTTATACCACTAACATCTTAGCTTTTCATAGGCATGTTCAAACACAATTTCCTAATTATTTTCTTCTTGTGTAGCAGTGCTAAAATTTATAGAAAACAAGTAACTTGCTAAGATGTTGGGAAAAAGCTTGTTTTAAAAGTCAAACCAGAAATTTTCTTTTTCTATCCTAACATGTGTATAGAGGTTTTTCAGACTGATGTTAAAAGATATGTTTTCATTAAATTGTTAAGACAATTTTTTTCAAGACAATACACAAGAGGAAATAAATTACATCTGCATCCTTGTAACAGTGTATTATGCACAACAGCATTTCGGTTTTAAAGACTTATATCTGTATTTTGTTGACATGGAAAAAATAGAACAAAAATGAGAAAATATAAGTCCACTGACTCAATTTATTTTGAAGCAAAACAACCCTTTTGGTCTTAAAATCTGTAGCAGAACTGCACTGTTTCTGAACAAGGAAACCATCAGGAACAGAACTGTACAAATATGCTGCCCATCCTCTTCAGAAACATCTGTGAATTCACTTTTGACAGACAGAGCTGATTTTATTTCTCCTTGTGCTCTACTTTTGAGTAGCAGTATTTGTTACATGTGAAAGCTGTAGTACAGTGAGAATGTAATTTAGGCTTCTATCACACCAGCCTCAGATAATACACAGTTGTCTCTATGCTACTATCTTATCACCATTAGTTTTATGCTTTACAATGCAAGAGCAAGCTCTAAATCAGGCGCTAGTTCCATACTTTCTACACTTAGCAGTTGCATTCAATGTTGCTTGCTAAATCATCTCAGCAATTTTGGTTACAAAATATTATGCACTGGAATGCCAGACTAGAGTGTAATGTCTGTAAGGTGTAGCATGTCGATACAAACCTTGCTAACATGAGGGAAGCTGGAAAACTACAGAAACAGAAGAAAAACCAACAAAGAATCTAACCCCTCAGTATTGAACCCGGGTGGCCTTATTTCTATCAGAACAACAACAAAACCAAACCAAACCAAAAGTAAAAAAGAAAAGCAGCATAAAACCCTTTGAGGGTAAAAAAAAAAAAAAAAAAAAAAAAAAAAAAAAAAAAAAAAAAAAAAAAAAATTTTTACAAAAAAAAGAAAAAAAAAA
>NDXB01013173.1:81620-92827 GCA_002631895.1 Agapornis roseicollis | reverse complement strand
TTCTTTTTTTTTTTTTTTTTTTTTTTTCTTTTTGAGCAGGATAACTGAGATATCTGGTAAAACTAACGTCACGCAGATTGCCAAGCAGAAAACAATCTGACATTTCCACTTCTTTTCTGCTTGACATCACAATTTTTGCTGTTTTGAGCTCTACTCCTCTTAACTTTCCTTACCACAAAGGGAGCAAGAGTGAGAAAAATCTGGCCTGCTGCTCTGTGACTTTCAGAGGAGATGATGAAGAGCTGATGGGAAAGCTCATGCTGAACTGTTAAACAAACATATATATTAGCAGGCATTTAATACTGGAGCTACAACTATGGCCACATAGGAGGCAAAGCAATGCCAAAGGCATTCAACTTCATCAGCATATAGAATCCAACAAAGTGCTGGAGGCACACCAATAAGGCAAAGTATATGGAAATTGGGAATTGCTCCCATTGCCTCTAGCCCTCCATGTAGATTTTAGGATCTACTGCTGTTTCCAGGATCAATTCTGCACTATGTAAATAGATCATCAGGATGTCTTGGGGATTACTAGAGCATCAAGAACCTGTGGCATTCTAAAGCACGCTTTGGCAAAAATAACATTTATCTTCAACAAATGGTAATTGCAAAGATGTATGTTCAATAGCATTGGGATGTCTCATTTCTTATACAAATACACATTCATCACACTTATACAGAATGATATCCATGTTGATGATAGATAAATCTTTTCCTAGATGACAATTTTACTTTTTTTTACAACACATTCCAGTGGCTTTCTAAATGTGCAATGCATTTCCCCATGAGAATGTAAATAAATGTCTGACAGAGACAATTAAGTCAGCTATCACTTCACTTTGCAGGACTGAAGCATACCAAAGATTATTTTGATAGATTTCTGTGTGAAGGATGAATATAACTTCATTTTCAGAGATACACATCTGCTGAGCAAATACATTTAATGGAAGCGAGTTTTGTTATCAGTTTTCTGGTGGTGTCTCTCAACAGCAATGATGCAGTTGACCAAAGGCCATCATCTTTGACTTGGAAAAAAAACTATGGCTTTGAGCATATTACATAATGTATACCTTATTAGCAAAATGCTCTGCTGTTTCTTTATTGGGCTTTCTTTTGGAAACAGTTTACTAGAAAGGAATAATAGAAGTTTGAGGAGTTAATAATACTTAAACCACAGAATAGAAAGAATCTCAGCAGTCATTTTTCTTTCTTGGCTAGCTAGGAAAAAGACAGGCTGAAAGGATACACAGCTTTTATACAGCTCCTACACAACACAAAATGTAACAGGTATACATTCATTCTAGCTGTTATTGCCTTTCTATTGGTCAGAATATATCCCTCGGGAGTAAAGTTTATAAACATGCCCTGCACTTTTCCAGAACTGTGAAGCAAAATGAAGTAATAGAGCATTAACATGACATGTTTTCCAGCCTCTTCAGTGTATTGTATTACTGTTTACCAGGATCATTCATTTTTTTTCATGTTCATTGTGGAAATGGCTCTGCTATCTTCCACAATCAGAAATCTTATGAAGGCTGCTAAGGTTAGAATTAGAACTTTGATCTCTTTTCAAATCAAATTGTCCACATAATTAGAGAGGACATACGTTTTACTTATACAAGATACTCTTAATGGTCTTGAGATTACTTCAAGAAGGCATTGCTCCTTAACCTTCAAAGGTATCTATGATTTTAGATCACTTCCCTAACTCTACACAGTTACACTCAATTAAAAATATTTGTTAATAATTATAACTTGAAAACAAATTTAATTTTTCAGTAAAAATATCTGGCAATTCTGTATATTTGAATCCTACATATATACAAGTTTTCCCAATTTTTTTTGAGTACACTCTTAGAGCATGCAAAAACTAGTTCAATAAACAGGGTTCAGTCTCACCCAGCAAATGTATTCACAAGAAGTTTTTCTATGTCTAAATTTATACTTCACTGAAATCAGAAGGGGCAGCATAGTTTCCAGACAGATTTATTCTAAATCATTTGACCAAGAGAAACAGATACTTAACAAATGAAGTGAAACGGAGTGTAGGCTGTACCAATACTAACACACTCAGAATAATGTTAGTTAGCTACCTTATTCCTTCGTAGGTAGCATTTTTTTTACATTGTCTTGTCAAGTCACACAAGATTTCAGCCTACTAAAAACCCCCTCAAACTTGTAAATCTGCAATTTTAATTCTATCAGAAGAAAGAAGTATAGTGTATATTTAGAGTTCTTTGAATAATAAAAATATGATTACGTCCTTGATGAAATGTAAAGGTACTGAGCCACTTTGAAATTTCAGGTGGGGATGTGCTGCAAAGCTGGCACGTAAAACTGGTATCATTGAAAGGCACTAACTGTTGCTCATGTTGATCCTTTGTACAGTTTGAACGACAATCTTTGCAGATAACCAGGGGCATTTAAATAATTTACAACTTCTTTGCTGCAATCACATCTTGGTAAAAACTAAATTCAGGAAAAGTAGATACACAAACATCTCTGATGATGAAGATCAATAAAACAGGATACAAAACAGTAAGAGTTGCCAGTAAAAATGCACAATAAAAAACAAAAGCAAGCATTAATTTTTATTTGCACACCTTCAAGTGCTTCATACCACATTATTGGAAAATAAGAACAACAACAAAAAGAAAATAAAAAGAAACCTCTTTACCACCATCTTCTTGATGAAAATAACTCAGAAGCAATCAATCTGCAAATCTGCTTTAACCACCTTATCCGCTTTATAGATGTAAGAGCGTACAGCAGCACAGCAGAAATGAAGCTGAGTGCAAATTGGTTGTAGATGTTTTGAAGTTTGAAAAATCACTTCTCTCCCACAAAATTGATTCAACTTTTCCATACTGAAACCCACAGAAGCTGGTCATTTAAATAACTTCAAGAGCCTGGGCTTTAATGAGTAACCAACACATTATTTGCAGACAATGCTAATTGCTAACAGGTGCAGCAAGTGAACAGGGAAGTCACTTCCAAACTGCTGAAACAAAAAACCCTCAGTACCAGCTGTCTTCCCTGAGTGCTAGGAGAGAAGCCCACCTTGCCAGTGCAGGCACCCTCAGAGAGCCCAGAACTTGCCAGGCAATGAGAAGGTTCACAACCAACCTCCCAAGCTATGAGCAGAGAGAGGCTCTTCTAGAGAGAAATCTGAGGGAAGAGAAGCGTAGGTACAGCTACAAAAGACTTGCAAAGTGGTCGTTTGTTTATGCAAATATTTATCTGTCTAAACACCTTCTAAATCAACATCCTATTACATTAAAAAAAAAAACAAACCAAAAACAAACCCCAAAACCCTCATCAGCACAACCAAATCCTGAAAGGAGAAGGAGGGAAAGAAAAAAAATCAAGATTGTTTTATAGGACACACTAGATACAGAACAAGAATAAACTTCCTAATAAAAGGATAGTCTTCAGGCAACAAAATTTTGTTAGATTTAAAAAGCACAGATGTAAGTACAGTCTCTACCATATAGTTACAATTAAAAAATAAAAAACCAAACCAAACCAAACTCAACACTTACACATTTTCAATGACCAGCAAAACTGATCGAAAATCATGTATGCTCACACAAACTGCTAGGGGTAGGTAGATTCAGCCTAGCTAAAATGAGTCTAGTTGCTGGGGACTGCTAAAGATACAGTGTGGGCTAAGGAAGACCTAGATGAAAACTACTACTCCTGAAAGTAAGGCTCAGGCTGGCAGGCAAGCTGCTATGTGATTAGACAGGGATTTTCCTTGTTCCTCAAGCCCACAGGCATGCTTCAATCACAAGTAGTTTCTCTCACATAATTATATATCATTATATTTGTAAAAATATTTCAAGATCACCCTCAAGAAATTCAACCATGAAACTGGAAAAAGCCTAGGACTGATGAGCTGGCATTTTACCTACTGCATTTTACCTCTGTGTAAAAACAACAGGAGTTGAAGTGTTAGCAGCTGGTTGCCTCCATTTGACCTGATTAATATCCAACACTGCAGAGAGGCAAACAGCATTTCAAGGTAGCAAAAAGTGCCTACAAAATTTCATGCCTGAGACTGTGAACTCCTAAAGAAAGAACAAATACTCCCTTTCATCTTCCAAACTGTTATTCCACAACCAGAATTACAGACCACAAGTAGAGGGGCAGACTCAAAAGTTTTGTTTTCCAGTAAACTGGAGGTTGAATCAAAGACAGAACTGCTTGTAAGTAAACAGGTTGACAGAGAAAGGTCAGATCATTAAAGAATAAACCTGAGAATTCTCCTTGTCATTGAGATTCAGCAGAGAGCTTTATATCTTGGGAATGCGGGAATATATAATCACAGATGGGAAATCTGCCAAGAACAAAGTCAAGAGAAATAGAAAAGAGAAGATGGTCACCAATTCTGCCTGCTGATTTTGCTTATTATTTTATTTTAAAATAAATGGAATATTTAATTCTATCACAATACATATTGGGGAGATTAGTCGAAGGCAGTTTATATTGAGTAATGTTAATATCTTTTTCTATGTGCCATTCTTGTTTTGAATTTGCTATTGATTCAGAAAATAGTAATTAAAAACCCCTGTCCAGAGCATAAAAACAAGTGTTTATTCAGTATTAAGAACTTTCTAGTTTTCAAATCAAACAAATATAAGCACATTTCTCCAAAAGACCTACTGATTCTTCTTATGTCATTTAAGACTTGCTATTTTACATATAGGGTGTATGACCTGACCACCATCTGAGGTGGGCACCATTAACTGGCAAAAGGACAGAAATAACCCCAACTTTTGTGTTGGGGTTACATGAAAGACATAAGTATATAAAGAAACCTATAAACACTTATACACTGCTTTAAAGATTAAAGCCAGAAACATTCTTCCATGTTGCCTGATCTTCCTGAAGGCTACCTGCAGAAAAGGGGCTAGGGAGTGGGAAGAGGAAGCATGACAAGAGAAAGGCAGCCTTGTTTTGCCCTTCACCCCACTAGTCAGGCTCTCCACTCTAATTCCTCTGCTTCCTACAGCAACACTTCAAGAAGCAAAGCTAAGAAGGAAGAATGGTCATGGAAGAAATTCATTTGTTTATGGCTGGATTAACTTGCATAGAGAGAAGATGGGAAAACAGGAGGTGATGGCCACCTACCCACTTTTTCTCATCATTTTATGTGCTTATGCACTTGTAACTTACCACTAAGACAGACACTGATAGGTCTGAGGCAATGCACTGCCATCAGAACTGTTGCTCCACCTAATTTCAAAAGGCAAATAAGACAGCTGGGTAAGAATCTTTCCAGTTATTCACAAAGCTGAATAATAAAAATGATGCAGTGATTTTTAGATCATGTAGTGACTGCGCTACAGATTAAAGATGATGATAATTTCTTTGAAGAAAGATAGCATGGGGTGGTAGCATTTCTTTTATTGGAGGTGTTTGGATAATTGGTCTTTTCCAGCAATTAACCCAGAAATGTCCTATTTTTCAATTAGACAAGAACCTCATTTGCACATTCTTAGAGACAACAGGATATTCTGCCCCCTGTGACTTTTAAATGATGCAAAGTTAACCTTATTTGTCCCTGCATAAATATTTCACTAGCATGTTCAAACAAGTTGCTAGAACTCCCCTTCAATGGAACAAGGTAAAAAATTTGTCAGCTACAAGAGAAGCAGTGATTGCAATCTCCAGTGCTGCATTGAATTTAATTTCCTGCCACAGCTTCACAGGAGTACTGGGACTGGGGGTGCACAGTTTTAGTTTAGTGGAAGGAAAACTTATCCAGTACGCCAGGTTTGCTTATAAATATGTGCATATAAAGCTTATCTTTTATACCTAAAATTCAGGATTTAAAATGCAATAGCTTCCTCTAAGAAAAACAAATTCTGTGTATGTTACTTGAGTAGTATTTGCAGATCACAGAACCTCTCAATTATTTTTTGCCCTCCCAAAGCCTAAGGCAGCTGTAACTCCATAATCATACTGTTCCTTGGGCTCACAGCAAACCAAATAATGTACATCAATATTTGCCTATTCTGAATGGCACATTCGAAATACACATAGCAGAAGAACAACTCAACTTAGCCTCCCATTTGTTAAGACTTTCAAAGACACAGAAGCCACTTGAATTTGCCTCTCTGCACTATTTAAGATGTCCTTATCTTTTATTCTACATGTATGAATTCTAAAGATCACATGACTCAGACCTGGAGTTGTGCAATAATTTCTCTTCTCTTACTTTTTTAATCTCATTAACATCGCCTTCACCATCTCTCAAAGGTGCTACCCTAGTTCTCTCAGGTCTGCTTCAAGCCTTTGCTCTGCTTTAAGCAGAAGCATTAACAATAGTGTTTTTACGCTACATTATTTGGCTATGTTGTGTTTAAATATGTTGCATGATTCTCACATTATGCCAAATTACTGGATAAATGGGAAGGAAAGAAGGGAGTATGACTGCTGAAATTGTCATGTATGTGTGGAAAAAGACCCATGATTTTAAGTTGCAACAGTTTTCCTTCTGCTGAACTGGGACCCATTTAAAACAAAATGATACATTTAAAATGATTTCCTAGTGGATTTGATTACAGAAATAAATTAATGACTGCTATTAAATAAAACATTTTTGCACTGAATATTATGGTAACTTGATTTGCATAATTTAACAGTTGCAGGGACTTCAGGAAATAACAATGTAAATGAGTGCTAAAAGTGTACATTAATGGAAGAGGAGATTTTACCATGCATAAGACTCTCCCCCATGATGTTATTTTAAGGTTATCTTTCAGTCCTAAATTAAATTTGTATATAAGGTTAAAACAATTTGGTGTCAACATCTCTGGTGTCACTCCATTTCGATGTTGGAGATATTTACAACTTTTTCTTCCCATACCTTTTCCATAAGGGACAAATTAGGTTCTGAATATACAGAGAGAAGTCGTCACAGCTAATAGAAATTAAGAAAAAAAGAAAAAAAAAAAGAAAGAAAAAGAAAAGAAGCCATTATGAATAAGCTATAAATAACATTTTACCTTTTCCTGTCAGGCAAACCCTAAGTAAAACGGGTATTTCATATAATTTGGTGAGTGCTTTCCTAATAACAACTGCAAAATAACAAAATTTTCACTTAAATATTTCATAAATTATTAATGAAAATGGTTTCAGTTGCAGTTCATAAATTCCACTTTGTTAAAAAAAAAAGCAGTAAAATGCAAAGATCAATGCTTATGTGGCAAGCTATGATATGATTTTTAATTTTTGCATGTTTACTGCCACACTTGAGAGNAAAATTTTCACTTAAATATTTCATAAATTATTAATGAAAATGGTTTCAGTTGCAGTTCATAAATTCCACTTTGTTAAAAAAAAAGCAGTAAAATGCAAAGATCAATGCTTATGTGGCAAGCTATGATATGATTTTTAATTTTTGCATGTTTACTGCCACACTTGAGAGTTACTTTGCTTTGTGAACAACATTATGATTATTTTTTAACATCCAATTTTGATACACAACCACAGACAATTTTACTTTCAATTTGACCTCATTTGCTGATGGAAAAAGCACAAAAATATCAAGATAGTATCCGGGCTTCATAAAAAGTTCAAGGCTAGTTGGCTGCCCACCCAACAGGCAAACTAGCAGATGCTTAGGCACAGTGTGCTGCTTTGACAGCCACAAATAAGGGCAGGTAAACACTGAGCTAAGTGCTCTTAACAGGATTTCAGTCAAATCTGAGAGCTTCAATTTAGCATGAGGATGTGTCACCTCCAACTTAATTGCACACTGGGTTTGTACAAGGGACACTGAGCAAGCCAAGTAAAACAAGTAATCTGAAACCATGTTACGAAGCCCACTATTACTGCTGCCCATAGTGGTTCTACTCACTCTAGCATAAAGAAACAAATCCTGCAATAGAGGATCGTGGGCATCTCCTGGGACTATACTGATTATTTCCATCCAAATTCAACCCTCACTTTCAAAATGAAGAAATCAAAGACAAAAAGAACACTCAACAAAACCACAAAAAACCCCCACAAACTTATTAAGCCTTTCAAATTAAATCTAATATACTAAAAAGTACAACAATAAGCTTCTGATTACAATCTCTCCAGACTGGACGTCTGAATGAATGCAACTAATGCTCTTTTTGCTTTATGGAATGCGACTCAGACTGATCCCACCAAAAACATGGTAAGGTAAACGTGGGGTCATGGACTACAAGAGATCCCAATGCAATACAAAATATCTGTATACAAAATGAGAAAAGTAACTTAGCTCTGATCATGAAAAGGACAAATTGGAAAGTGTAATCTAGCTATATGGGTATACCCGCTTTGTTACGTACATGTTTATACAGTTTCAAGACTTCAAGATCACTATTTTAGTTCAATGAAGGACACTGGGTATTTGTCAGTGGAGGCTGATGTTTCTTTTGACAGATACCATTAACCAGCTTTCTGTAGAAAAAACACAACTTAGGAAAACCTCAAACATGTGATCACAAAGAGCAAAGTTAGATATTACTTAAAAAATTAATGAAGTGGAAGTAAATTTATTAGAAGCAATCTGTCATTGCAAATTTCACATCTGCTCAACAGACAAAATTGAGGGGTGGATTTTCTTGTTCTTTGTACCTTGCACTGTCAGAAGACTGAGATTTTATTTGCTTCATTCTTGTTCATAAGACATCTTGAAATGCAATCATTTATCTTTTAAGATAGAAGCCTAAAAGAGTTTTTTCTGGAATCATATACTGAACAAAATAAATTTTGTTAATAAATAGGCAAACCGTCCACCAAAAACATAAAAGAAAAATAGTTCAAGAAATGTAACAAGCAAAAAAACACCACCAGAAAAAAGCCCAACATTCCCCACCCCTAAATGGTCACCAATCCAGGATTCTTTCTGAAAAGAAATAAGGAAATCTATCTCTTTAGCCAGATGAAGAAACCTTATAATAGCCTTCACTCAGGCATACCTCAGAATCATGTTCAGCTGAAGTAACCTGATGAGATGCTGGGAAATGCTTTCCCAACCTATACATACATATCAAATTTTACAGGTCTAAAGTAATTGTTATGAACACCAAATCCAACGTTTATAGTAATAAATGTTGTAAAAAATGTTCTAAAAAATAAGTTCAAAACTATTGTTTTGAATAGCTATTTTGAAACATAAGATTTTTAGTGTTTATGTTTCTGGTACTGCAATTTTACATTTGATGTTTCCTTTGAGCAGCAGCAAAATGCACTGCTGTTTCTGTTGATGTTTTAGTCTTTACTGTAGCCTTTAACTTGTCAATTAATGCAAGAGAACAAGCAACAGGGTAAGAGAAGTTGTATGCTAAAGGTTTTTAAAGATTTTAATTTCTGAAAATAAAATTAAACTTGTTCAATAAGAACATAACAAGTGATTGAATATGGAAAAGTGGCAGTAGAAACACTTACAACCTAAAAAATGGCGCACAAGAAAACCTGCAAAGCCAGAATAATTAAAATGTTTGCTGTTTATAAAGGATTAAACACTTATTTTTCCCAGTTTCTGCAATACTATTTTGCTTTATTAAAGTTTCTCAGCAGAAGTTTGAAAGCAACCTGAGCTGCAAAATTAATTGGAAAATGTTCAACATAAGCATTAATCCCAAATTCAGTTCTTAACAGTTTTATATAATGCAAAGTAAAAACATCTATCACAACTGAAAAAAAAAGTTTCATATATAATGATGCTAAGTACAAATGAGCATCACTGGGGGTAAGCAGTATTAGAAGAAAAAGAAAACTATGACACATAGTTAACTGCAACTTTTACAGTGAACAACTTCAGATGTCAGGAACCAGCACCCTCAAACAAAATGTAGAATAAAAGGCATATCAGTATACCATGATCACTTGAAATGGGGCACAACTGTTAAGCTGGTGGACTGTGTATTGGCATGAAAAGACACAGCACAGATTTGCCCTGACACTGGTATGATTTGCTCTGGCCAACCTCCTTTGAGACAGCTCTTCAAACAATATCCGGATTTGTGTGTCTCCGTTATTCTTAGAAAGGTTCAAAGCACAAGTATGAAAAAGCCTGCACAAGCACAAAACCTGACCTTCACCTTCCCATTTTCTGATGTTTCTAGTCCTGCTTCTTCAATAGAAAACTAAACCAGGGTTGGAAACAGCATGGGGCACGAATCTCAGTGTAGAATCTACTGTAAAATCTGCTTTTTTTCGTATGATTCAAGAAAAAAAGTATTTGTCTGCCAGGAATTAATTTGTGTTTCTACCCAACAAGGAGATAAAATTTAAAAGCTGAAAAAATAACATGTAATTAGGCTTGACACTGATAGAACTACACTCTCAAGCAGACAGTTCACACATAGACCACTGGCAACTTATCACACACGCACACAGCTTTGTTCTCCCATTATTACAGGGTATCGCTGGCAGGAGATTTCTGGGCTTTCTAACCACAAAGCCAATGCTCAACTAGAGGAAGAGAGATGACAATTCCCATGAGTTCGTTTATTCAACTTTGACATGAAATGTTCTTCCACTTGGACATTTTTTGTTCTGAGAGTTGCCAGTTTTCTGAGCAAATGTTTCCCTTAAAGCCAGTAAAAACACCCGAATCAAAAAAAATGTACAGGCTCTAACTACATAATGGTTTTTCTTTTCCCTTTTTTTTCCCCCCCACAGAAAATGCAGATGGACAGTGCCAAGCAACAAAAAATATAATCTCAATACAAAAAAATCAACCTAATTTAGGTGAGCTGCTCTTTTTTGTTATAGCAAAAATCTACTGGGAAAAAAAAAGCCATTTTAATGAAGAGCTATTTTATACTAGCATAGTGTCCTCTACCTGCATTCAAAAATACCATCAAAACAAACAATGCTTTTGGCAAAAGCTAAGTATGTTGGTTATGGTTAAAATATGAAATTCATTCTTTAGTCCGATGCATAAACGAAAAACACATAGGATAAAGATCTGCAGGCACAAAACCCCCAAACCCCTATGAAAGAAACCAAAAATCAAGCAGGGTCATAAAATTTCATTCCAAAGCCATGCCTGAATAGATGATGCTTAAACATGAGATCACAGCACTTTCAACAGGAGGTTTACACACATATTACCATTCCCAGGTCAATGCCAGAAATGCAAAAGGAAGTTTCTCTCTCCTGCATTCCACTGCCTCATTTATCATACACCTGCTTAGACAAAAAAAAAAAAAAAA
>NDXB01013173.1:40564-80098 GCA_002631895.1 Agapornis roseicollis | reverse complement strand
CCCATCTTTCCCCCCCCCCCAAAAAAAAAAAAAAAAAAAAAAGGTAAGAAATATTTTGCAAGGGATAGAAAACTATAGCAGTCTGCACATGTACTACAACCAGCACATACATGTAATCAATACACATCATCTTCAATGTAGCTCTTATCCAAATAATGCTCTTATCTAGCATGTATTTTCAAAGAAGGGGTAGTTTGAGAATATACAAACAGTCAACCACATGAAATGCTTAATGCATAAGGACACTTAAAAGAGAAGTTAGAAAGAGAGAAAAGGCAAAAGAACAAAGCCCTTCCTTCGCAACTGATACCACCTTTGAACTACACTGCTCATTTTCCAAATTTACTATCATAGGGAGCACTTGAATCATGATGTTGTGTATTTAAATAAGAACCCTGAAAGCCTGTAAAGGAGAAACAGGATTTCCTACAGGGTATAGCTGACCATATAATAAACTTCTAATTCTCAGATGATTTTAAATAGTTTGTATGCTTATATACAGATGTACCCTTCTAACATAGACTTAAAGTGCATCCCTTTTTTAATTTTTAACACAGCAAGAATGTTCCTATTATTTTGGAGCTAAACAGTCCATGTAGTTAGCACAAAGCTGTGTCACGCAGTATAGTTGCAGAGCTCCTTTCATCATAATGCTGTAGAGAAAAACAGATGATGTGCCACCTCCTAGTCCAGAGGGCCTGAGCTCCCCTTCACTGAACCCCTGGCAGACTGGGGTACTTGCTCAGCAGCTTCACTGCAGACTGCTCCTCCACTGGGATCTCCCGGCTGGGCATGAGAGTGCAGATCAATGCCAGAACACTGGAGATATTTTCTACTTATACCCAGCATTCAGCAGATTTCACCTGTTACCCCCTAGGTAAAGCTCTTTGCTAACTCTTTTTTTTTTTTTCCAAAAATTGTATCATCTCTAACTAATCTAAGACCTCTTGAGAAATACATTTCCATTCAGCCCTTCGCTTAATGCTTGAATATTACTCATAGCTAAGAATTTATTTTTCTGTGTCCTTTCATGCAGACACTCTGCAGTGAGAGACTCAAAAGGGGCTCTAAACAAACGCTCATATTTGGACAAAGAAATTCATATTCACAGTGTATTTGACAAACCAGGACAAGGGACATTGAGTAAAGGTCAGACACAGTTTCTAAGATGCCTCTGATTTCTTACTGCTACAGGATAGTTAGATACACAGAAAAACAGTTGCCTTTTAAGAAACATATAAACATTAAGAGTTACAAAACTGTATGCTGCAATCCCGGGAAGTGTTACCAAAATGTTTAACTTGGGTGGCTGTCAGAATGACCAGGCTGCATCTGATACAATCGTGCTGCTGCTCCTCCTTGGCAGTGCTGAACACCAAGCTGTGCTTTACTCCTCCACAACACCCTACTGTTAGATCACCTAACAGGTTGTTAGAAAAATCCCATATTTCACTTTAATTAAAATAAGAAAATCAACAAAAGCAAAAAAAGCAAAAGCATCTGCTTTCTATACATTTTAGTTCTTGCAGCTCATGACAAAGCTTTTTAAGTCTGTCCGCCATCTAAACTATGGCACATAGTGTATATTACTCCAATGTAAAATGTCCTATTACTGCACGTATTTCACATATAGACTTCTCATTATAAGACCTTGTATCATCATCCTATTCATGATTCCATTATTATGAAAAAAACACAAATCAAACCCACAGTGCACAGGTACTGAAGGTGCTACCACTAAATTCATCAATACTAGCAGGTATAGCTGTATCCAGAAGAGAGAAGCAGTGCTGCAAGGTAAGCCTTTGGCAGGAATAGCTTTCTGTTAAGTTTTCGAACTCAGTCTCAGAGGAAGATAAGGACACCTTGAAATCCCAGATCAGAAAAATGTGTGTGTAAAAGTTAACCTTGCTTCAGAGTCACTTTGTCTTCATATCTACATGCTTTACCAAGCTGGGGTTTTAGAAAAACAAAAGCTTAATATGCTATGCAATGAAAGCCATCTTTTAGTCAATTCTAGTTAAAAAGAGAGACAAATCACAAAAAGTTATGGCTATTGCACGAATGCAAACACAGGTTGTTTTAGTGCAAAACCAAAACTGTGCAAGAAATAAGCGGGAAAACTTTTCTTGCCCAAAAATTGTTTCTGTTCTACTGCCTGTAACATAGCTAAACCTGTCAGCTTCTACAGGTATTTTATTTGAAATAAAATCTGTAGTATCCTGATGTCAAACTTTGTCTTCTGCCATTTCAATCCCAAGTAGTCGAGGCATCAATACATAGGGCACTGCCTAGCTGCTAAGGAAAACAATATAAACAATGTTTTTCTTTCTAGAAAGCATACGTAGAAGTATCTATAAACCCTTAGACAGTATTGTAACAATCCATTTTTATCCTCCTTCATTAGATTCAGTTTAAAGGGATTTGTTTCTGCACCAACTTGCAGTGAACCCACCAAAAAAATGTCTGTAAGATGGAGATAAGCTATGACCACAGTTGCTGCTCTGTTAGTTTGCTTGCATGGTGGATGTTTTTGTGATTATAGTTACTCTGCGATTTAACGGTAGGAGGTTAATGGAAATGTTACTTGCTACGGTAGCAGGCTAAATCAGTTGGGGGAAGCAAAAGAAATGTGTTTACACTTGAAGATGTCACATAAAACAGTGGGAAGCTTCCACCCCTGACACCAGAAGTGGCATGCTCATTCAAGGACTCATCTACATTATTACATGCTCCTTCACATTTAGAAATCTATTAATTTACAATTAGTTGTATTGATTTTATAGCAGATTCATAATTTCCGTGATAATTTATGGACTACTGACAAAATTAACTATGCCCCTTCCAAAGATAAGCATTATTGATAAAGAAGCCTTGGTACAAGTTACTGAACACACCACTGACAGTCTGGATTTTCTGCTGTAAATTCTACATTAATTACAGCAGAACTGATTGGTAGATTCTATCTGTTCCACCGAGAGATTCCTCCCTCACTCCTGACAGTATCCACCAGCAGGAAATGTAATCAACCACTGGAGATAATGTCAGTTCAGCCTTGGATGCCTTGTTAAGTTAGAGAGATTTTAAATAATGTACTTATTGTGTATACCATCTCATGTTCAAGGGTGATGTGTTCTCAAAAAAACCCCAAACCAACCAAAAGCTATAAATAAAATCTGAAAAGAAATGCTGGATAAAATACAATTTAATAATATTTTTGGGATCTACATCTACTATCTCTACTGCGACACTGAAAATGTAACAGTGGGTCAGTGACTGAGAATGAATTACTTTTAGAATATATACTGTATAAACCATGAGAATATATTGCCTAGAACAACAGTCATTGCTTATTGTTTTACAAAGTATTATTTTAATAAAACAGTAAGCCATTTTATAAACCAGGCTTTTATGTATTAGTTCTGGCATGTTTCTGCAATTCCTCCACATTTATATGAAAAAAATGACTTTCAATAAAAATCAAATATCTCATTTTCCTTATTTGCTCAGTGCTTCACTCACTGACAGTGTGAAAAGAATTCCTTTCAAAGTTGCATGAATCCCTTTCAATATAAAGTTGGTTACTACATAAAATACTTACTGCATGATTCAAAAACCATGCTACAGAAACTATGTAACAGTGCTAATCATAAAATCTCTGCCCAAGACTGCCCACATATGAGAAATCTTTAGTTCTGTGCATATCAAAGAATCACAGAATGGTTTGGGTTGGAAGGGACCTTAAGCATCATCTAGGTCCTACCTCCCAGCCTCTACAAAATAAAAATTCTCCCTTTCACTGACAGGCCTTCAGTAAGCAACTGAACTTAACTTTGTAAATTCTCTGCATCTGGTATCTTGGCACTTAAGTGAGCTATTGATACATATAAACTAAAAAATAAATAGCAAGGAGATATAACTTGCATACACAGATATATTTCACAAGAGTAAAAATACTGGTTGTGCAATGTCAGTGCTGAAACTTTTATCTCTGTGCAGCACCTGCTCAGTGGACAGTCAGACTTTATCTTTGTGAAATTATGTGTTAGCCTGGGTTGTACTTATGGCACCCCAACAAAACCCTGGCAGAATTGTTAAACAGTACACAGCTAGTTGTACACTATTCAATCACAGCAGAAGCTGAATAGTGTGCAAACTGATGAACTTATCTGCATCACATTAAAATTGTACATATGGGGCATCAAAGTTCTAGATATGAGAACAAACCAGGAAGATGACCTACAGTCAATTGCATTAGTCCTCCGTATATGATCTTGAGTACTAGTTAAGGCATGGACTTTCAGGGAGTAGGAAGAATAGGGAATGTCATGCCATAACTCTCACAAAGCAAGGAGGTAGCTGTAAGCTACATGGGCAGCTGAAGTTTTAACTTCTGAGCCCCTGACTTTGTAATGTCACTATGTTCTTTTAAACAGATTTTGTAAAGATTTAGAGGCAGGGATGAACATTTTTGTGAAAATGTAGCTCACTGGGGTCTTAGAAATACTGCACAGTGCAAACAGTGAACAAAACAGTATCTTTTCCAATTACCTTAATATTCCTGAAAAGCAGGTATCACAAGAAGTCCTTTGCTGTAAAAACGAATGCTGCTTCAGGATGAGAAAATGAAGGTTGTAGAGGTACAAAATAATTTTTCCTGCAATATTTTAGAGTTTACCAATTAACAATGTAACCCAGATCATGATTGTCACTTGTGCTTCAAAGACAGTCCCATCTGTCCCCATGTGCCATCATTTAGTGTATCTTTACCATAAGCAGATAAATAAACTAGTAAAATAAACATGAGTGTGGAGAAATCATTTGTTTTTGCTAGACCATGTCAATGTGCTAGATAGAATATCAGAATCTGTACCATCCAAAGATGATGTCACCAAGAATGGAAGAGAAATCAAAGGAAATGTTACAGGCAAGCAAACTTAAGAACATGTAACTGGACATCAGATACTACTTGCATTTGATGAAGCAGCCAATTTTAACACATATGTTACCCCCTACTAATACATTCCAAGTGCTACCAGATAGTGCCAGGCACTTGCTATATACCAGCCTTGTAAACCCACATTCTCTTTTGTGTGTGAAAATTTGCGAAGTGTAACATTATTTGACTGTCTCATTTCTCAGCAGCATGCAGCACAGCCCTGCTTTCCTCTATCATCTCCTGTTGCCATATTCTTACCTATCTCAATAACAAATGAGCCCTCAGTGTTTACCCTGATCAAAATTCATAGCTACAGCTAACAGCTGCGCTTCTGCACTCATCTACCAGAATAAAAGGCTGTGGTCTGATTAGCGATCAGCTGGGCTATACATTACTACTAAAAATATTCCACGTTGCTACTGACAGTCACAGTTCATTTACCCCTCATTGTGATAGATGCACAGTCAATCATGAGGAGAAGGTTGGGAGCCACTTAGACATACTTAAACCATAAAAAGGGGCAGTAGGAACCTTCATACATAAGTCACAGAGAAACACAGTGGACAAGCAGTATCACAAAAACAAACACTGGTTTTACTATGTGGCAAAACATTACCATATGTCAAGGCCATCGCACTTAAGACACAGTCTTCTAAAGACTCACTAGATCAGGACAGACAGACAAACACATATTCAAGGTGTTTCGTCTGTACAGGGGAGCTACCAATCTACCCAAGAGCCAAGGCAGAAGATGCTTGCTTGGCAGGGAAGCTCAAAGACATGCTTTCTGCTGTTGCAGTTCCTCCTGACCACTCTACCAGGAACTACTTAAAATTTTGGCCATCCTAAGTAAGTTCATCCATTGCTGTTAAAGGACAAATCCCCTTACTGTTCTAGTGATGTAGGTCATAGAGCTTATTTAACTATTTCCACTGGGTTTGGCTGGGTTAGAGTTAATTTTCTCCATAATAGCTTTTATGGTACTATGTTTTGGATTTGTGACCAAAACAATTGATAATACAGAGATGCTTCCCTTACTTCTGGGCATCGCTTACAAAGCATCACGGCCTGAAAGAAGGCAGCACAGTAGTTAGGATCAGGGAAGCTGGAAGGCTGGATCAGTCGCACATTGTTTTCAGTGCAGGGAGCTATTTACACACATCACATCAGACTGTGATGTTATCTCTGAAAAGGCAGATAGCCACAGCAGCCGGGACCACACAGCACTCTGTTAATACAGGAGCCTACTCAGCTCTGCATGGGTCCAGATGTAACAGCTATGTCCAGAGGGAACAGGCCAATTTATGGGATCAATGCTTAATGTGTATCTAAGGAGGGCAATATTGAACTTCACTGTAAATATCACAAAGATAACTTAAATGGTTTCATGCAATGAGACCGGAATGAAAATCACAAATTAAAAAAATAAAAGAAGGAGGAAGAGCTGACTGATACCAAGAAAACTTTAGATCATCAAGTTGCTGAGCACTGTGGGAAAGCAAACAAATAAAGATCCCAAACCCACCTCTAAGAAGTTATCACAAATTTCCTTTTCCCACAGCTTGATCCTGTCACCTGCCCTATTTACAGCTAAGGATCAGCTCATTACTTGCCTCAGTTCTACTCTCAGAGCAATAAACTTGCATGTAAACGGAGTGAAATTAGAAATTACAGGAACCCTTACAAGTATTGCAGCTCCCTTCTTTTATCTAACTTCTGTGTAGCATCAATCTGCTTCAAACACTGTTACTTGAACCCAAACCAGCTTGTGGAATGGCAAAGGGCAGATGTCTGCAGAAGAAAACCTGCACAAGTCTAAGGTTTTTTTGACAGGAACCTCCATTGAAGTCATCCTTTGTAAATGTAAGAGCATTATGTATACATTTAAGCTTAGTATTTAATAAATTAGTGTGCACATACACACATGCATATACACACACTCATACAAACCCGCAAAAAGTTATTTCCTCACTTTGTTGTTTTATGTGGGGTTTTTTAAGGAGTATACTACATTTCTATAAATTGTACTGAAATGCTTACTCTATTCATAAACGGGTAAAAATAATGAAAGCTCAAGAGACCATACAGTAAAGAAAATGTCCTGCTTTGTAGAGAATCACACTATGTTTCTGAATATTCACAGCTGCAATTGGTGTTTTTTTCAAAAGCATTCCAGATTAAATAAATGAAGCCACATGAGTCCTGTATGTCAAAATGCACAAAGCTGAGATAAACAGCTTCTCACTGGAGAGTGTTAAAAAACAAAAGGTTGGAATAGAAGAAAGCGATATATAGGGATTCATTATGTTTTTTTCCACATAAACTTCAGTTTAGAAAAAACTAAACACATGAAAGAAAAATACAATTTTACAACTGTAGCATACACTATATAAATTAAATCCTTGGAGCTCCTTCTGTTTTCCCTTATTCTGCCAGCACAGGCATGCAGACTGTAATACTCAAAAATTGAGGCGTATGAATTCTCCATCAGTCCATACAGTAGAAACTTATTTTAGAAATACTATTTTCCAAAAGCAGATGCTTTGGACTCAACTTTGCTGGTTAACACTTCACAGTAAACCTCCTTCCCAAACTGTTCTTTTACAGCTGATAAAGATTTATCATCTGTGTGCTTGGAGTATACTTTGGAAAAGGTACAAGTACCTTGGCGACAGGGGGGGATAAAAAAAAAGTGTACCAAGTAACTTGCAGGTGTACAGACAGTCAGGACTACAGACAAGAAAACAAAATACAAAAAAAATAATGAAATAGAGCTTATAAAGTACTGGGTAAGCAAACAACAACGATCTCCCCCGCAAACCCACCACTCCCCATAATAAAAGCTCAAACATGTTGAAAGATACTACTGAGCAGTATACTCAATTATCAGCACACCTTGGGGATCTAGTGTTCCTTCCACACGATTTTGGTTTGCATTGTCCCATCTGCGAGCCAGAACCGTCTCTGAAAGAAATAGTTGGGTTTGCTCTGCAATTTCCTTGTTAGTGACAGTACAGCTTGCCTAACAAAACACAAGAGGAACTGTGTGGTGTTGCAACAGTCATATTTCAGACTGAAGAATCAAAACAAAAGTCCAAAATATAACAAAAACAAAATATAACAAAACAAAAAACCAAAATGAGTATTGAGGTACCTGCAATGCACATGCGATACTATTTCTACTAACATACTCCCAGGTTTGTACCATAAAACACAGCAAATGTTTAAAACCAACTTTGTTTTCCTAATAGTTGATGTATGTAAAAGATTTCTCTTTACATGATACCTCACAAATGTGTCTTAAGACTTTTTGAAATGTTTGGACAACTTCTGAATGAAAGATGATATCAAATTAGCAATATTGTTTACTTTAATCAAATACATAGTACTCTCTTACAAATATTTAAAGATGGCTTTGCCATTAAAGTTCTAAGTGGTCTTTAAGATAGAGATAATACAACCTATCTCTATTTTTGAAAAGCCAATGCAATGAAATATACATTCTTTTCTGCACAGAAGATGTTGTTAGCACACAAAATTACACCACTTCCCAAGCAATTTACACATGAACTCAGCTCATGCTTCTGACATGCCAGTCACTTGACTAATTTAAGATATCTACATGGAGTGGGGTGAGCAGGAAGAAGGTTTATTGTCATCACTCAAGGAGCTTCAAACCAAAGCAGAGACAAATAAGCTGCTGAAGGCCATACAAAGCTGAAAACAGAGCAGCAAATCCCCCCAGTTCTGATGGTGCATTGCCTGCGAGATTCTACACCAAAGGTTGTATCAAGGAGTCATGTTTTTGAGGCTGTGCACATTCTGGGAAACAGAGCTCTTCTGATGAGTATTAGGAGGTGCTGGCTCAATGAATTAAGGTATCAGTTTATAACAGAATGTGATTATTTCCACATGAGTAGGCTCAGAAAAGGTGTGATTTTAAAACATGATTACACAAAGAATTTTGTAGGGCTTATCAGCAACACAAACTAAATCTTTATAGGATGGACCCTAAAAGAGCATTTTCTGATTGAGATGTCCAGTGTGATTCAAATAAGAACTTCTAAACTTGCATTTATTATTTTCTCAATGTTACACCTCTAAATATCATAAATAAAACCTGCCAAATGAAACAGTGCATTGCAAGAACAAAAAAAAGCCATATCTTCCGAAACTGTTTATCTAAGAACCAACAGGCATAGTTTTATGATTATCATGAAGCCCTACAAATTATAACATTATGACTTTAAAAATGCAAAAAACCAAGATTTGAATTGACAAGCCAAGTCATATTAAAGTGTAAGTGGCAATATTCCTGAGGCATGATATTAAAATTGGTAAACACTGCTGACTCATATAATAGAAACCAATATCTTCAAGAAAACCCACTGCAGCAGCAAGTATAGGAATTTGTAGTAGATGGTTAGACTCTATCTAGTCAGGGCATATTGCCTGCTAAGGCAGAATAAAGCGACTATAAAGCTGGCTTCATGCTTTTCACCTGAATTTTGTTAGTCTGTCTTGCCCCAATAGCTCTGATTCATTACTCTTAAACAATGTGGTTTAATCACATTATAGAAACCACCTCAGAAGCATTAATGTGCAAGGAATTATCAGGAAAAACAAATAGCGCACTTTACATATCTGCTCATTAAAACATAACTGGATGCTGGGGAAGTATCGCTTCAGCAGAGCACTCCAGAATGATGCAGCACTTCAGAACAGAGGGCATCAGTAATAAACAATTACTCTTCTATAGTAATAAAAAATCACAGAAGTAATTTATAAGGAGGTCACAAGCACTTCAAACAATGGCATTTCAGGTCATGTCTGTTCCCCAGTCAAGAGCACCCATAATTAGTTATTCCCATGGTCACTTCCCCATTTTTCTGTCTAAAACCTTGTCCTCAGTGGTTTAAAAGTTTTCCAGTAGCTTAGACAAGTGAATAAACAAGGACAAAAAATATGCAATGGTGATGAGTACATGACTTCCTCCAGCCTTACTCAGTTTTCTGATAGCTTGGCTTGATCCAAATAGAGTCAAGTCTTCAGCTCTTCATATTCTTCAGAGAAAGGAAAGTGAATAAAATCTTACTGATTTGCTACTTATTTGTTTAATATTTAAAGATACATATTCACAATGTATATAAAATACACAAAAATACATACTGCATGGTTTTGCTTTGATATTGATGTAATTGGAACAGAATTGGGATGCATTTCAGAAATCTCATATCAGATCTTCCAAGAGGAGAAAACAAAGTAAGAATATCATCATTAAAAAACCTAGCTGAAAGAGATAGTAGTAAGAAGAAGAAGAAATAGGGAGCTACTTGTCACCTCTACCAGCATTAAAGATAATATTGCTTATGAAAATCTAATTGCTGAATCTCTAAACATAGCATTCATGTACACCAAAAGACACTCCTCATGTCCACTGCAATTAGTCCTCTTCCACAAGCTCTAATTTAGAACTTAAATTGTTTGAGTTCACTGGCATTGAAATACTGTCCCTAAGTATACAATACTGAAAGCCTTCTTTGAAGTTTTTGTTTTCTTTTCCTTGCATTTTCCAAGCTATATTTCCCCTCCTCCTTTCTGAAACAGTCACTTTTACAGGGTATTTTACAGAACTTGACATGGTTGAAAAATTTTTGCGGTTAACTTTTCTATTACTTGTAGAAATTGTGGTTTGCATAGTTTCTAGCATGCCTGTCGTGAATGGATGCCTTTCAACAATATATCCCTTTCCTCACATTTGCAGTGACTTAAGGAGCAATTCATTGTATTCTCTGGTTAGATTCAATGGTTTGTGATATGTCCCAGCAGTATTCCCTCCCCAAGCTTCATTAGCCAGCACATTGATGTATTTGCTTTCAAAAACCCTATGCTTCCAAGTTAACAAAACTTACAAGATTTGATGTAGAGAGTGTAAAAATGCCTAAAACATTGTTTTTAGGGTCAGGAATAATTGTTTTATGTCAGGAGTGATTCCTCTTTGTTTACAAAAGAAAAAAGGAAATGTGAAGAGGGAAGGGGCAAAGATTAAGATCCATTTTCATTGACTTTTCAAGAACAGAAAGAATTCTGTTCGTTTACTTACATCTGTCAAACCTTTGTGTCCTTCATGAAGCAGCATAGCAACTAAACTAGCACTAAGTTGATTTAACATTTTCAGAGTGCCCTGATATCCCTCCCCCAGCCCCCCAGAGTAAGAACTTTGATCCAGTTCTTATTTTGAAATATGCATTCGACCATTTGGTTGTTGCCTACAAGGATAAACAACATACATGGTCTTGCATTTAGCTTGATTACCTAATGTGTTCATGGTCAAATCAATCATAACCTTTTCTCCAGCTCCTCAGTCCTCAGTGCCCAGGTCATCAGATTTTTCCCTCCTCTTACTTCTTATCAGTTATTGGAGTGAAGCATAGGGGAAAATCATTGCCTTTATTATATCAATTTGTACAGCTTTATAGCATCAGTGCATGTTTGGAGGACACGCACAAAATCCAGTTGTGGTCTACCCTCTTATTTGCGTGTTTATTACTAAGGACATCTCTTTCAGTGCTTTTAGCAAACATGTGCTGGCCTCAAACTCTATTTTCATTGCTGTATTTCACTCTGTGATGCTGATGTATGTCAGCAGCACTAACAGGAATATACTTACAAGGAACTAAAAAGACCCGAACAATCTACAGCCCTGAACAGAATAAATACATCCTAGTTAGAATTTCTAAGGGATGATAAAAGAAATACTGTCTACCTTGACTGCTTAAATGGGAAATTTTCTTTCAAGTAAGAAAACCTGCATAAATTCAGGGGTAGCAGTTGCATTTTAATGTCTTTTACTGGTGGATCAAAACTACAAAACACACATTCTAAAAAATTACTTCTTTTTCTGACTGCAACAGAAAGAGATGCTATTTATGTGAATGAAAAAAAAAGATCAGTTAATATTTTGAACATGGTTCTTGCTTTGTTGCTAAGTATGAATAATTACTCTGATGGTAATTCTCTTTGAGAAATAATACACATAAACAAGGAATCATGACACAGCCTTTTCACAGGATCACTGATACAATAAAGGAGGCTGCTGCAGCTTAGACTGTCCTTCTCATGGTTCACATTGCACAGGAGGAAACTACAAACTCAAGTATAACCATACAGTTTCCAAACGGAAATTTAAAACTACCAATAGCTGCACACATGCGTAGCCCTTAATACGGCTATATAAAACACAAGCATTTCTGAAGGAATGAGAAAGGAAGTGCATGAAAGAAAGATTCTCAAATACTTTCAAATCAAGTGTGTGCAAAGTATCACTTTATTTCTGCAATAAATCCATTGTATGGTGTAATATTTCATTGTTGAAATCATAGTCAATCTTTATTCATATACTGGAAAACATCTAATGGTCTTTTGCTTAGAGTAATGTAATTGTATAAACCCTTTATGGATAAGTCATAAGCCAAAGACCTAAACAAATGCATGGTGCAAAGAAAGAAATATTTTATCAGCTGAAGTGTATGTGGTCTTTTCCTGCACAATGGATTTTTGATGTTACTGTCTAGCTTCCCTCACATTTTGTTGTTTTCTGTTGGCTTTATGGACACAAAGGAGTTTCACATAAGTTATGAACATTTCAACATCATTTCAAAACAAGAATTTAATGGAAAATGAGTTTTCAACCATGGTTTTTACAGATGCTTTATGTAATATTCGCAACAAATTACCAGCACCTTATTTTTGAAGGTAACTTAATGGACATGACTTCAGAACATTTCTACTATCATCTGTGTAGTTTCTTTGAATACAATGAACTGAATTAAGTCATGTAGGATGCAATCCCTTATACCCCTGAGCAAAGACTCAGGCCATCAGAATCTCCTACTAGTAGATGTGCTAATTTTCACTCTAGGATTTTCCCAGTTCCTACTTGGCCTATAGCTCTTAATTCTCAGTAGTCAAAAGAGAGGCTTTTGAAGTATGAAGAGCTGTTTTTGCACAACAGGATAGAAGAACTGAAAGAGCATGTACAATTTAAACTGATGTTGCTGGCTTTAATCCCCCAGATTAGCTGCCTGGATACTTAGAGAGTATTCACAAGAGCAACAAGAAACTTTCTCATGCCACTTAAGGAACAACAAATATTTACTTCAGCAGTCATAAAAGTAAACTAATAATGCAGAAGACTACTAAATCCTTGGAGATCAGTGAGGTTGATGTGTTCAATAAATTAACAGGGAAGGAGCAAAAAATTCAAGAGAAGGGAAATTCCTGAGCTCCTCACAGAAATGTACTTAGAAAAATAGCAGTGACAGAACACCATACGGTAAGAATGTATCCAGTTATTGTACAGCATTAAACAGCAAGAAATTACCTTGAATCTTAATAGCTCTTTTATGGCTACTTTGCAGCTGAATTCTACACTCACCTTTCAGATTTAAAAGCTTCTTAAACTAAACTAAATTTTCATTCGTACCATCTACTGTGGCATCCCTTCTCTGGGAGGGAGAGTTCAGTTCATAAGTATTTGTACCTCTCTTTCTATCCAGATTTTCCTCTCTGCCATCATTTGCCATTAAATTTTAAATACAGAGCAAAACAATTTTCAGTGTATGAGAAAATGTGAAAATTTTTCTAAGTTACAGAAATGGATTAAAACCTGCAAGTTCCTGTCACTTTCAGAGTGCCTAAGGTCACAGCATGGTCAAACTGCTAAGTGACTGCATCTTTACATTGACCTTCCCTCTACATTGAGTTTCAGGATCTAGCCCACAAATCAGTAACATACAGATGCACATGATCTCAAAATCCTGCCAGACATTCGGTGCAGCTTTAGACATACATATTTAGAAATCTTGTCCTAATTTCTTAAGCTATTTTTTAAGAAGGGACATGGAAATCCTAAGTATAAAAAGATGGTCCTTAAAATGCACAGGCCTTCCAGATGTAAATTTCAATCAAGTAAAGCAGACTTAAATTTAATCAAATGAAGTCAGTATCCTGGTTTTGGAAGTTGCCTATAGTTCAGCAGTAAGCCAGTTTCTTCTACAATGCACTTAAAACCAGTGTTCATTCTCATATACAACAAATCAACTTCAGTTATAGTACAGCAGCACTTCTAAAGCTACTAAATATGAAACCCACTGAAAGTCAAAGATTTTGGAGGCCAAGGACACATTTCTAGCTCTCTAAATCAGGAAGCTTATTCTCAGCAACAGGTAAGTTACAGGCCAATGCTCTTTTCTTCCAGTGATAAACATTTTTTTACATTTTAGTGATGAAGGCTGCCACCTGCTTTGAAGTACACATGGATCTTCTACTTGGAGGACAAATAGATATTTGCATTTCAAAATTAGTACATATTTTCCTAAACACAGATTTATACACTTTATATACCATATGCAAATCAATGCAGAAATGTTATAAAGGCATTGGATCACCTTTAGAGTGTGATTCCCTACTAATTTATCCGTGTAAGAAGACGCTGTTTTCTTGGTGCACATTTATTTGAAGTTCTGAACATCAGCATGAAAAATAACCACAAGCAAATCAGAAAATCTGCTCTTCATCTGCTTGACCACCACACAAAGCCACTCAGTCAGTGGATGGGGGACAAGTTGGCAAATTTTACCCCACTGAATAACACAGAAGCCCTATATCCATCTCTCTCTACCCCTCTTCCAAATCAAGCATCTCTTTACTGACATTTTCTTCCCAAGCTCCAAGTGAATTTAAGAAAAACAATTACATTAACCAGAAAACAAAGTTTGAAGAACTGTTGTTGAAAAAATACAGAAGTTGCACAAAAATCAGAAGACAAAAGATTTTTTCCAGCTGCAGCTTCCTTATGCTGTGCGCTTAGAACTGCAAGCATCAATAACAAAATGCTGCATATCTATACAGTATAGGAAAAGTAACAGAGATCAGAAGGACCCTACTTTTTCTTTTTCTGACCTTCATAGACTTACACTTCTATCCACATCCTAACGCTTGTTTTCAATAAAGTTTAATATAGCTTTCATAAAATGAATCAGAAAGAGAGAGGAAAAGATACGAGAAGTATTTCAATCAGAACAAAACCCCTACACAATCCTGGTTTGGTTCATGTTAACACATCTGTGTGCACCAGTTAATAATCAAGTAGATTTCACAATACTGAAAAAAAATTATTTATGTTATATAATTAGAGAGAATGAACTGCATTCCATACACTTTTAAGGCATGAATATTCAGATAACATCACTTAAGATTTGTTAATTCCCACACTGTTAGCACTCTTTCTCTGTAATTGGTCTCCTTACATAACCTCAGCTCAAGCATTAGAAAATGCAATTCCCCAAAGTATTAAGCATTTCTGAAAAAGTAGGTCAGAGAAGATTTCTACACTTCAACATCAAAATTGTATTTCCCTCAAACCTCACAGGATTCTATTTCTTTGAAAAGTTCTACTGAATTCAAGAGAAAGCAAAGTGCAGTCATCAAACCTTTACCAAGGCCTCATGCCTGCACGCCAGAGGAAAATCTCGAAGAGATAACTCTGGAAGAATAAGACATCTTAGGTGATGTGTGTGAAGTGAGGAAAAGTATCAGACTGATTTACATCAACTAGACTCCATGAGTACTTTAATTGCAGAGCACCTCCTCTCCACTTAACACCTTAGAAAAGCTATAGCAGATTTGATAGTTGGCTGAAGCATCATTTCTCTAAACTAGTATTAGAAATGCATACGACTAGAACCAGAAAATACCCCGCCCAGCCCTCTAGATCATAGAAAGTAGTATCTTATAGATTACATACATTATCAGCAAATGACCATAGTCTGGTCACTCCCTTCTAAATTCAATGAAAATTAGACACAGAAGCATAGAGGGGAAAAAGCCATTAGCTTTTTATTAAATACATAAGTGATACGTAAAAGGTTCATAGAAATCAATGATAAATGATATCACAGCCAAGTTCCTGCTAGTAATGTCAACTGATAAAACACATCATTAAAGAAAAATTCAAACTGACAAAAAAAAAAAACCCAAAACCAACCAACAAACCAAACCCAGTAGTCTGATACTAATCTCACAATCTAGTGCGGTGGCTTCATGCAACTTGGCTTTTCTATTGTTTCTCTCTTTACCAGGTAAAGCAGTATTATCTACATGAATTCCCTGTTCTTAAAATACATGGAAAGGGCCTAGTCAGACTTTTTTTCTCCCAGCCAGGTGTACTCTTCTTTCCAACATGGACTGCAGCAGAGCAGGAAAACCAAGATGACTACAGGTGCCAGGAAGACAGCAGATGAAGGAAGAAACTCATACGGAACAGGGTTTGGGGACTGTCAGCACTACCCGATATTGTAGCTTTCACCATGAGTTTAAGTTCCCCATGAATTTCTGGCTTCAAAAGTAAAAACAAACTGACCAAGCAGCAGGGGAATGATGATGGCATGTTCCCTTAAACCCACTCAAAACTGTCCTACAGAAATACTATTGCACATCATAGATTCCAGTGTGCTAATCAGAGATATCATCATCATGAAAGATAATTCATATTTCCCACTAGCTGCAGAACATGAGGACTGTGCTCATCATGGAACTATGGGGAGAACGCAGAGCACTCCTGGCCACTTGCAACTGCAAAGGTAGTATGCAAGTATGTTCTTTCTAAAGCTGTGGGTCTAAAATGTAGCCATTAAGATCCCAGGAATATACCTTGGGTTTGTATGTGATAACAGAGACTGTTACCATTGTGTTTTGAAATCTGCAGCAATAATTTTAAGCACAGAACTGACTTGTAATATATATATATGTATGTATGTACGTACATATATACACACACCTTAAAACAAACAAAAAAACAAACCAAAAAACCATCAGACAGCAAACAAGGACCTCAGATTAACAAAAAATTTTTGGCTGCTTCATACGGAGCTGATGTGAATTGACAGAATGATCTTCCATTTTGATGGAAAAGATGCGAGTTTCTGTAACCAACAGTACAAAGTGAAGGCATTACTAAAGTAAGAACAAAGAGAATTTAAATAATATATTTAAAAATGTGTTCTCTCACTGGTAGTTTTCTAGCTCCAGTACTAAGTCCCAGAAAAGGCTCTTGAAAGTCTAGGTTTATTGCATATTTTAGAATCCTTTGTTATGACTTCAACTGAGACTTCGGCCACCAGACAGAAATTTCACTATCCATGACTGCTTCCAGCTTGAGAGAGATCAGCAGAGAATAAATGAAGGTTAGTCTGCTCAGTTATATAATTACTTAAGGGAAATTATATTATAAAGACAACTGAGAAAAAAAAGAGTCCATCAAAGAAGTGAGTGAAAAGCCCAAATAATTGCTCATTTTATCGCCCCTCTCTGGAGATGCTCTTACATAATCATAGAGTGTAGAAATTAAAAAAATAATGTCAGTAGATCAGAAATGAGGTTTTAAAAGCATTTGCACACTAGAAATACTGGAAGCATTTAACTATGACTTTTGCGTTTCTGCTGCAACAGCTGTGTAAGATGTGCTTCCTCACATGGCTTGTGATCTGCACAGAACGCAGCTGTGGAGATTACCACTTCTCCTTGTAAACCCTAAAGGAGCCAGGAATGTACCATTAATAACCTTTTTCTTAAGAACTACTGAGGGATCAAAAGAAAGTTTGCAGATTAATATGCCATCTGAAATTAAACTGCTTTTTTTTAAAAAAATAATTATATGTAAAATATCCATTCTGATATATATATACCTGTATTTTTCATGTATAATGTACATACAAATCTGTGAGAAACTCCCAAAGAAGTTCACGCAGTTTGAAATTTGATCCTTCTTTCTTTGTTGCCAGCACCCTTGCAGATTATTTCCTGAATCCAATGATTTTTTTTTATTCCTATCCTTGTGCTACTAGAATTACAGCATCTTATCGGTGAGTCAGTAAATTCTAGGCTAGCTTTTAATTTCCACTTGTTCCAATCAGTTAACTGTGAGTAAAAAGAACAGCCTCCATGTAGTATGGAGTTTCCTTTTTCTGCCTCATTGAACAAAGTCAGAAATTCACCTAAATAATCAAATTATCCTACCCATTGACAGAATCACATATCTAAGTGAGTTAAGAGCAAACCGAAGTATTTTTCTACTCTTGTTCTTCTTTGGTCTTTGCATTTGAAGGAGGAAAACAACTATGTTCTGAGTGTTGTATTTTTTTCATCAGGTTACAGACTTTTCCCTCAGATTCCTCAGACTGCTCTTCCTTCACACAATTCACTGACACTATATATAGCTTCTATATCAATGCCGTGATGTTCAAGTTGAGAACCACCTTAGAATCTTCAAATGGTGCCCTAAGAGGTTACAAACCTCTCTGTGAAGTACTGGTACTGGTAGCTTTCATGTAGTTTATAACACAACATTGCACACAAACATTAATAACTCTCTCTTGTACACTTGAATTACTTCGATGAAAGTTTTCCTTTGTTATTTTTCTTTTTCTTTTTTTTTTTTTCCTTTTTAAGGCATAACTAAAAAGTGCAATAGTTTTTACTACAGAGCTTGCACAACATTGCTTTTAGAAGTAAAACATACTTGAAGTCATGAATTTCTTTACTTCTGAACTTTGACCTTCTGGCATGTCTCTGTCAAAACTTTCCTAAATTAACTCTTTCCAAAAAAATCACATGCAACACCCTACCACTACTCAGACATCAGTATCTGTAATGTTAATATCAGCTAAATTATGTGAGAGGTGATGTCATATATTTTCCTGTAAAAAAGCTGTGTCAGAAACACCACAAAACACATCAGCCACTGAGAAAAAAAGTTCTGTTTAACTTTAATTATACAGCATGGAAAAGAATTTTCTTATGTGAAAAGACTGAGATGTACAGGCTAACTTCCAGTCTACTTTCACATTACATATGCATGCATAACTTTATATGGCAAAAAGGTATAGAGAGTTTGTAGTTTGTGCTCCATTTACCCCTCAGATGATTTCAGACATTTACCTGTGGAGGTTGTTATGCCTGTTTTTGCAATACAGACATATCAGAATTCTCTTTATTAATAAAGCTTTTCTCTGTCTGCTAGATTTTTACTTGTGCACAACCAAATTTAAACAGTTTAATAAACAGAACCAAAAATCCCATCCCAGTTACTTTCATTTGATATATGAAACAAACAGAGAAGCTTCTCTTTTATAATTCCAAGCAGTTAATACACCACTGGCAGTAGCAGAAAGATTGCATTCTTCTACCATAAAGCAGTTAAGGCATAAAAGACAAGTCTTCTCCAAATCTGTTGTATTTCTTTGACACTGTAGACAGAGGTATTCCACAAAAGCTTAGGTAAAATGTGACACCAGTAAGATCCTCCACAAAAGCTTTGGTAAAACGTGACACCAGTAAGATCCTCCACAAAGCCTCATGAGAAGCACAGTGGAAAATTATGAGACTCTGCCAGTCTCCTGCACAGAAACAGAACAAAAGTCACTTGTCTACTTTTGTGCCCCCTGCAGTGGAATGATAGAGGTACAGCTTATGATGAATCACAGCAAAAAATGCTATGTGGTAAGTACCTACAGAATAAATTGCATTTTTGTTCAGTAAAACCACTTGATAAATTGCTTTTACTGTGCACCTCTGGCTATCTTCACCTGCCCTCTGCCCACAAATCCATCTTTCTCTCTTCGCTTTCTAACATCCCAGGTATCAAGCCATAAGGCGCAGCTACTATTTAAAAATTATCACCCACCTAAAAGCAAATCCTTTTTTCTTCCAAAAGACCTTAAAACCACATAGCAATTAACTTGAACACACAGAGGCATTAGTGACCTCCAGTAAGCAGTGCTCTTAAACTCTGTGCAGTTTGCACAGTTGAGGGAATAGTTAATAGAAATGTCACGTAACTTTACATGACTAGACAATTACAACTTCTAGATTGACTTTTATTGTCAGAGGAGAGAAACCGACACTTCTGTTGTATTTTTGGCACTAACCTCAGGATGATCTTGACCACATCCTAGAAAAGCCTTTTACTCTTCACTGACTACAAAGGTGGTGGTCGTGGGGTGTCCACACACCACCAGTTCACATGTGGGTGCCTGTGTTGGGAACATTTTAAGTTAGGTAAGATATATCCTACCCTCACTGTAAAACAATTAGCAAGCCCTGTCCTGTTTAGCATTGCTCTAAGTTACATAATACAGAAGAGCATATGGGCAAAATATAGCAAACACTTTGCTTAGCAATAAGTAGAGGACCATAATTCACATACCATGTGTCCTGGGTTCAACTGTAACAGTTATTTTTCTCCTTCCTAGTAGGTGATGCAGTGCTGTGTTTTGGCTTTAGTCTGGGAACAGTGCTGTGGCACACAAAATACTTGGTGTGCCTGGAAGGGAGTCTTGCAATGACTGGTTATTGAAAAACTACAGCTTGAAAAAAACAAAGCTAAAATCTTCAATAAGTGTGCTATCTCTACTTTTGCACAAAAATGAGAAACCGATCTACAGAAAAAAACAGATGCTTAAGTACTGTCAAATGCTGCAAGTAAATATGAAATATTAAATGGTTTGCAGCAAAAGCCAATATTCTAAGATGGTAAGTCCTTACCATGACTGTTAGCAAAAAACCCTCACAAAAAAGCCACGTTGGACAAGCATAAAAGTTCTGCTCTGAAAAACATTATCACTGAGCAGAAAAAAAGAAACATAAAAGACAGCATGTGAAAGCATTTCTCAAATAGCACCTAACTCCTATAATTTCTTTCTCTCTCTTTCAAATGCCCTCATAGTCAGATCCTTTTTGTATTCACCGTGTTGTTTAGCAAGATGAGAAAGGCTCAGACATTTATTTAATATAAAAATGGCATTACTAGGAAATAACTAGAAATAGAACTAAAATGGAGATAAGCATCAAACTTGAGAATAGCAAGTTTATTCTCCAAAATAACTTAATTCAAACAAAATCATCTTACTCAACATCTAAAGATAATGTTAATGCCATAATACCCCATGTAATAAGGCTGCTGCCTAATCTTCAGGGGACAATCTTTCACCTAAAAAAACCCTTATCCATAAAGAAATGCCCAGAATTTAAGCAGAGCAAAGGCTTTGTAAAGCTGACTTAATAACATTCAGCAGACACTGAAAGACCAGGAAGACTGAGCCAAAATATGAAAAAGGCTTCCCCCTCCCCAAAATCTTATCAAGCAGCCAGCTGTCTGTAATAAGCGTTGTTGCAGAGAGCAAACAAACTGAAGATCAGCTTTATGGAACTGGAAGCTTTTCAGTGCCAGCACAAAAGCTTCAGTTTAATGGGTTGTAAAGCTAGCTTCCCAATAAACGTAAGAAAAGGTCATTCTTGATTGAAAACTGCATTTTGATAATAAGAATTATCTAATCAACTTGTGAACATGCTTTTCTTTTATTACCAAGACGAAATAAGCAAAGGACCATTTGTGGAATGGAGTTTTTAAGAGATGTTTCATAAGTTTTATTCAAGGAAGTGATCCTGTTATGGACTATACGGCAAAGCCTTGATTGACAAGTAGTGAAACATAAGGAGACATTTTCATTTTACATGCATTTACTATCTGCAGAACCTGAATGTGATATATTATCACACCAGTTCTCTTCCCTTTCCCACACATTCATCACCTTTTACCCATATTTAAAATAGCACAGTGTGGTATATAACAAAACTATTTGCATTCACCCAGAGAAGTCTGCAATACATAAAAAGAACCATATAAAGAGAAACCTAACACAGCATGTGCAGCATATTCTTTAGTTTTTTTGCAGCTGGCTCCAGCAGAAACGACAGCCAATTTTCCAAGTCACCTGCTAAAGACTGTCTTGAAAACCCAGCTCCTCGCTCATGCTCCCACACAGATTTCATGGCAGATTTCATGTTCCTCTTTAAGACTTTGGTGCAAAAATCTCTGCAGTAGTTATATGTGAGTGTTTCAGGCTATATTGGACCTCTGCCTTCTGGCTCTTACCACACAAACATCTGATATTTCTCCAATACCATTAATCTTAATATCAGAGGCATAAAAACAAATATACCAGTATAAGGAGGATCTACATAGATAGGCTCATACCCTAAATGATAACAGATCACTTTATAGGGATTGATTACTTGAATATTTCAATAGAACATGCTAATAAAAAAGTATTAGAAGTGACAAAATTAGCAACTTCACTCAATGCTACCATTAAAGAAATTCAATTACAGTTCACATAATTATGCTCTCTGCACCAGGCCCAGGCACACGCCATTACATGGAGGAAGCCCAAATAATACAGGCCTGAAGAGAGTAGCAGAATGTATTTCAAACCAGAGACTGCTGAATGTTTTGTATATACTTCTTCATAGACATTTCAAAGTTGGTTTTTTTTTTTTTAAATTGCATCTTGAATAAAATTTAGTTTTAAAAGCACAGGTTGTGATGTAGATTGAAGCAAGCTTCATCTTCCTCTCCCCTAATTTCCAACTAATNTCTTCATAGACATTTCAAAGTTGGTTTTTTTTTTTTTTAAATTGCATCTTGAATAAAATTTAGTTTTAAAAGCACAGGTTGTGATGTAGATTGAAGCAAGCTTCATCTTCCTCTCCCCTAATTTCCAACTAATATTTTCACAGAACTTCCTCCACCAGCAGCTCCCAGTGTATTTAATGACAAAGGCTAAAGAGGAAGATCCCCATGTGAAGTTATTAATCAGTACTGTTGAAGGATAAGTATCTGAATATCTGGGTTAAGTTCATATCAATAAAAGGGGAGGCAAATGCCTTTCCCGGTGGGCAGGTGACACGGATTGCATGGAAAACTTCTCATTAAGTCTTCACTGCACATTTTTCCAATGTTCCTTACTCCCTCTCCTGGGAATCCTCATGAAGGTGTATATGGATGGTACCACCTCAGAGGGATGCAGTTGAGCATACTGAAAGGCACCAAAGAACAGCTCTCTGTACATAGAAGGTGGTCTAATATACTGGCACTTGGGTAAATGGGAGAGAGCATTAGTTGTTAGTTTTTTTTACACCTGAATGTATTAAGCAAAGTTCAGGAAGCTTCATAAAGGTTAAAGCTGCTACTGGATGACTGCCATTGTGTAGCAGAGACCAGGCATGGAACTGTGCCTAATTACAGGCCAAGTTTAATCCACCAGATGATCTGGCTGTGCAGAAGTCTGGCAGGAGCCATCAAGAAACATCACCTTGGGCTGAGAAGAGGCAGGCTTCAAAAGCTTTATTTCCTTATTGAAACATTTCTGCAAGTGCACCAGAAGGCAGCTTAAAAATTAGCTGTGTTTTCCATTCTAATGAAGCTTTTAAAGTACTGAATATTGGTGGGGAAATTCAGCACATACCTAGAGCAAAGGAGCTACAATATGCTACCTAATGATGTGAACACAGAGTATCCTGAACTTGACTTCTGATTATGACCATTAGTTTTCCATAGTACTTTATTATGCAGGTATTTTACACAGTATCTCTTGTCTTTGATAACCAGCAGTAACTGAAGGCAGAGTCAAGAGTTTCTGGAATAGAGCGAATTGTTTCCTTAACTACCAGTAATCACAGATACTGTATTTCCACAAAAGCAGCATTAGCACTTGTTTTATTTTTATCAAAAAGGTAATACAAGGAAGCATGAGACAATCCTTCAAACTACTCTCCACACTACAACCAGAGTGAAGTGGAACACCATAGTTCAGATAATAGCAATGGCTAATTCAGTGGTTTTCAGCATTTTTTTATTCTTAAATACAGATCCTTGTAAAAGATTAATATGCATGTATATCTGAACACAGTATGTTCATTTTACTTTTGTATTTCCCACAACACAGGCCTCAAAAGCAGGACAGGCAACCCCTTGAGGTTGCTGATGCCCACTGAGGACAGCAGTGTGGCCAGGACAGCTGCTGCACTCCCAGAGAGAGGAGCCCACTGCCTCCCCATATGCCTGCTCACTGTTTCACACCTTCCCTCCAGACCCCTTCTTTGGCAAACAGCTTTAAGAAATCCCTGTGCCCAGGAGGTGCTTGCATACTTCTATACAATACAACAAACTTTGAGGCACACATTTGCAGTGACTCTCTAAAAAACAAGCAAGCTACAGCACACAAGCTAAAGGTGTATCTGTCATGTCAACACCTCACATGGCATCATGTCACAAGAGGAGCATGGCACTGCCCTGGGCATGTGTCCCATGCCCCCCTCAACTTTTTTGGGGCCACCCTTCCCAGCCATCACAGGAAGCACAGCCTGCCTGGCCAGCAAAGTCCCACACTGACCACCCAAGGCAGGGCTGCATGCCTGCTCCAAGCCAGGCCACCTTCCTCATACCCACAGCCCAGTCCAATTATTATAACACCCATCCACTCAGTCCAAAAGCATGCTTTCAATCCTTTCTACATAACCAGCTTTCCCAAGAACACTGCTATGGTCTCTTCTCACCTCAAAGGTATAGGGTCTTCACACCAGCCCCTCTTCTCTGCGTGCGGGCTCTGCAGGCAGAGGTGGGCTACATCACCAGCCATTTCTGAGGATGACAGAGATGGGGAACATGTCAAAGGCATGTGCCTTTGCTTGAACGTGCCTCTAGGGCAGCTGAGGGAAACTTGAGTGAGAGGAGCATTCACAGATCCTGTCTGTGCTGCCTCTTCACCAGGGAGAATGTGCAACCAGAAATATGGCCAGCTTGATTGTGAGTAGAGCCTTTCCTGCCAGGCAGGAACAGCTCTCAGCTGCCCAGGAGATCAGTTCTTCAGGAGACAAGTCCTGCATTTCATCCACCTTTACCTTAAAGAAAAACTTTACCATTACCAAGCACCATGAAGACATAAACCGCAAAAACATCCCCTACCACAGCTGAAATGCCACCACACCTGAGGGGTGGGAGGTGGCACTGCATGCACACATCAGCACAGCATGACCACTTCAGAACAGCATGATTGCTCCTGCATATCACTGACTCTTCTTTCCCCCTGTCATTGCCAGATTTCACATTTCTTGCAGCTCCCAGCATTTAATAGCTGTTTTTACAAACAGTCAACTATGTAAAACCTGCTTGAGTTGTACAATATCTCCTTGGTTTAAGATCCATTCCATGACAGCAGTGTGCATGTAGAGAGGTTGTATGCAGCTAGAGTAATGATTTGAAAAATAAGAAATGCAAAATATTATTTAAGTAGCTTGAGAAATGGTCAGCATTTTAGTAACATTCTTGGTGAAAATGACCAAGAAATACATGACAACACAAACTAATGTTTTGACAATGTCTCTTTGTGTTTTCAGTTTGAGTGTTGTTGTTCGGTTGGCTGGTTGGTTTGTTTCCAAACACCAAGTAAAATAACTGAATGGTATTTATTTTATCCAGTTATTAGAATTGCTCTGAAAAAAACATAAATCATAAAACATAATTTCGTAACAATTCTTACTTAACTTACTTTTCACAGGCTGAATTCGGCTATGATATAAGCAGAGATTAACCTCTTTGAATGGCATCAGTGCAGGATCTTACCATTAGTTGTCTTGGTAGCTTCTCCAACCAGACAAACCAAACACCTGTTCTACACCCTCCCCCCGCCCCAAATTTATGTATCAAACTGAGATGCATTAATACTAGACTAACACACAATGAGCTTTATAATGAAAAGCTCTTTAGAAAATGACAGAGCCAATCTATCCCTGTTAGGACACCTATCATAGGTTTTACAGATTCCATTGTAGGGAAGGAAATTTGGATTGTGTTTGTCACTGCCTGACGCTGGTTCTCAGCAGCTAGGCTCCAACAGAGATTGATCATGCTGACTTCTGGCAATGCTGCCTCTGCTCTTCAGCCTTCACATGTAATGGGTCATCTTGGCAGACGATGCTATTCTGCTAGACTCCATATTCAAACTCCTCCACTGACCTTTCAATTTGTCTTGAGAGACTCGCTTTACCATTTTTTCTTTCTTGTTTAAGACTTTAGGCACATACTATTTTGGTGCTCTCTCAGCATGTATACTTTAATGCCACCACCACTGGTGCTGCTGCTGCTACTGCCAGCAGCACAGTAAAAACCATCATTTCTGTAAATCAGTTCCTTCAGAACAATCTCAACACATCCAAGTGGACTGCAACAGGACCGCAAAGCTTTACACAGAAAGTACAGCATCCCCTGCAAGGTCAACAGCCCCTCTTTTGTTCAGGTGGAGTGGGAAGAACCACGCTGACAGCATCACCTAATCTGAAACCCAGGGCTCAGCTTCAGGCAGACTACTGGGGCTGTGGATGCTGGAGGGAGTGTGCTCCTGTGATTCCTTCCAGCAATGCTGCTCAGAGCACTGACCTCTAAATCTGAGGACAGCAGCTGCCAACTAAAGCCTGTCTGCAGGATTTTGCCTCAGTGGTGTATGACAGCTACTGACAGCTAAGCTGTTTTCTGACATCTTTCTCACTCAGCTGCACTTCCCTTCTTTTTATGTAGGCTGTTTTGGTTTTGCTACAATGTTGAATATTTTAGCTGGGCTCCTTAAATAAACTTTAATAACATGGATGCAAAGAGGTGAAATGGAATGAAACTTAAAAGAAACACAAAATCTTGCAAGTAGCTTTGATGTTCTCTAGCTTTTTATTTATAGAATACAGATTAACTTCCTTTTGTTAACATCTATTGTTGTTTTATAATAGGCGCTGCAAATGCTTTGACAAATGAATTGAAAGGGTTTGCTTCAGCTCCTGCTATGTGCCCTGACTTACTGTAAAAATGTGCTTCTGATTGAGAAATGAAACAAGAAAATTTCATTTGATTTTGGACGGTTATGAAATAAAGCAACTGCTTTGAAGCTGCGAAATTTTATTTCTTTACTCACGTGTAACCCATAAAAATTCAGCCTCAACTTAACCCACATATCTGCATTGAACGAACACAATCAGTAGTCCACTCCGTAGCTATGTACCCTTCCTTCTGTAACTACATTGTTTTGCTGAGATTCTTCACATCCCTTTTCTTCTGCTTCTTGCATTTCCATTAGCATCATCTCTTTATAATACATTGGAATATTTTAGTTATGAGGTGGATGTCAGACTGTTTCATTAAATATGGACCATTTTGAAATTTTCTATGGACATCTAGAATCATCCCAAAGATGGTGAATATTCTGAGACTTCCTAGGGTCACTAGAAAGAATTAGTAGTGAAATCTATTATGAATAAGGCTACATATGTGCACTCTAGCTGTAGTGGCTACTGGGTTGCTACTTCTATTTCTCTTATTTCCATGCAGGCACCTCATGTTGTTTTCATACTTGTTGCTGTTCTCAGTGCCATTGTTACTAATACTAATGCTTTGGTCAGAGGAGGTTTTCAAGTCAGTACTTTCACAACAAGACAGATAACCTGAAAGACAAATAACAAAGGTCTTAAAAGAGCAAAAGTGCTGAGGCACTTCATGTACAGTATAAGCGGAAGACAGTGACCCAGATCCATGGAGGATGTTTCACAAACTTCCAGTTGTCCCCACAAGCCACATCCATACCAATCAATTAAAAAGGCAAAGCCTCCGTCTGTTGGTAGATACGTAGTAGTTATAGGAAAATGTCAGAAAGCAGTCATAGATAAAACACACTTTTCAGTCTGTATGGTGTGCAAACTGCCATTTCCAATCATGTAGTTTTCAAATGACTTATCTTTTCCATCACTCTCCCCTTTGATCGTTCATTTTCTGGTTCCCCATAGCTGCATTCAGGACAATGGTGAAGTTCCTTTCACTGAACTCAGATGTTCTTCTTGTGAGTTAGCAATGCGCATTTGAGTCTTCTCAGGTCACAGGGGAATCTGAAGTCAGAACCTGGGGGCGCTGGATGAGTGCTCCCAACTGTGAAGCTACATGTAAAGGTTGCAGCTTGGCCATGAAACAGAAAAAGTTAGCTATTTGTCCAAACTCAGAAGGATCATTTTCAGGGATTAATGCTAGATTTGGGGTTATGATTTTCAATCTTTTAGAGTTCCCAACTCAAGTGTTAAAGATGGTATCTAATTTGGAAAAAATACACTCCTCCACAGTATAAATTGGCAAATACTCTTATCAAAATGTTTTTTTTCCTCTCAGATTTATATGATTATATGACTATAACACTTTGCTATTTGCTCTTTCCACTAGCTATAAATGTAATATCAGTGTGACGCACTACTTCATCATCGGCAGATACCACTTGACATACACTAAACCTTGAGTTACTAAAACATCCATCTTATTTCTCCTGTGGGTTTGTTTTGGGGTTTTTTGGTTTTTGTTTGCTTTTTGGTTTAGTTTTTTTGTTTGGTTTTATTTGCCTATTTTTAAAGAATCTCTCCTTCCAGTCTAGTAAATTCTTCTTATTTAGCTGATTTTGTCTGCTAGGTTATTTCAGAATAGAAACACATCTCTCTTTTTCTCATTCCTTTGTAGGCTTTTTAAACTATTTAGGGCTCCTTTCTTAACACATTTTCCATCTAATTGGCCAAATGAGTAAAAGGCACTCAAGTAATTAGCACATTCCTTTTATTCAAATTTAAACCCATGTAGTTTTCAGTATTTAATGATTTCCAGCTCAGTTTTGCAAAAATAATATTTGGGGAATTGGACACGCTAGTTAGCTGCCTTCCTCTCCTCTTTCAGCTGCTTCCTGATCTTTTCTGCAAACAGAATGTTCTCATCTCAGCTTTTTAACCCCAAGGACTTGAGCTCTATTTTTAGCCTTTGTATGAATTTCTAATCTAATGCATTTAAAAAACCTATCACAGATGTCTAAAACCTTGGAAGTAATTAATTAAGTCCTGCTATTTCCAGACTAAACCAAAACAATTTGTCCTTGCATGTAAAACGGTATAATCGAGTAGCATAAATGTTCTCAGGCCAAGTCTTGCTATGAATTATTTAGTTCATCTCTGCTAATTAAAGACCTATCAGAGGATTAATGTCTCATAACCTGACAAACTACTTTACTAAGTAACAAATTATCCATATAATGACCTCAAACTAAATTTATACAACCAGAGCAGTAATTTTCATAAGTATACAAAATCCATTGAAATAGAGAATATTCTTCCTTGATATTCAAAACATAGATTATCAATCTGCATTCAAGAAGGGAATTTGGAGCAAAAAAAACCTATTCTAAAAAAAGTAACTCACTGCTTGTCTAATTTTTCAGCATTTACATAAATAATAGTTTGTAAAGACAGCTTCTATGAATACTGCAAAATAACATAGTTATGTTAAAAAGTGAAAACACAGATGCCCTCATGGATACATGACTTATTTTTCACTGTAATCCATGCAACACATACATTTCCTGATTATAGAATTTGTATTATAAACCTACAGCATATACTATACAATTGAAAGTGGTTGTGAAAAGAAAATAATGCCAGTGGTTCAAGAAGGCAGTGAAAGATGAAATACAGAAATACAGGTGAACAGAGAAAGGCGAAGTATTAGGTCAATACAGAACAGCCTCCTATATTGATGTAAGGGGGAAAAGCAGGATGCAATTCTATGCTGCCAGAAATCAAATTTTCAGAATTGTTTAGTTGCCAAAAATTGATAAAGCTAAATACTAACAGTAAAAAAATAGGCCATAGTAAAAAAAATAACAGACAGTGATGCTTTATAAGGTCCCAGTCCCTTGTGTTTCCAGGACTAGAATTCCAGCTCTTATCCAGTCCTACTGTTTAACTGGGACTCTTGTTGCTGAGAAAATTACTAAGCTGGGGGAAAGAGCTGTGTGGAGTAGAAAAATGAGAAAACACAGATTACAAATAGAATCACAGAATAGTTAGGGTTAGAAACAATCTTAAGATCAAATAGTTCCAACCCCAAATGGGGTACAGTAGCTGATACGGGGCTTGTTAGCCCATCAGGGCTAACAAGGATTCAAGATGAAAAGGATGCACCAACATGGAAAAGTGTAAAACCCTAAAGGGAAAAGCCACAGATGCTGGTCAAGTGAGTTGCGAATCACTGGATCACAGGTCTGAGCTGCCAGTGACAGCAGTGATGACAGAGCTGGTGGCAGACGGCAGCTCAGCAGCAATGTGGAGCCAGTGCCGGGGGCTGCAGAGGCTGACCCTTCCCCACTAGGCTCATGCTGGCTGGAGGTGCAGCATGCTCAGCCTAAGAGCTAATGCTAATGCTTATGGACTGATGCTTTACGTAACAGCTCATTAATTCTTACCTATATCCTGTGTGCCAGTTAAGCAATAATTGCTTTATGCTTTAAGTCATATATATCCTGTATCCTAAGGCTTATACCTGACCAAACTGATCCAAACTGGAAAAAATGCCTGCCACTATTATATTTCTTCCCCTGAATACATGACCTATTTCTGTTAAGCAGAGCAGATCAGGGTATGACTGGACAACTTCTCAGTCCCAGATTTTCAGACTCTAAGCCAAATTACACATTATTTCTGGTTTCTTTCTGTCCTGCTTTTACCAGGCCATGGTTCTCTTGTCTCATTTTAGCATCTGCATAAAAAAATTACAATCAACATACATATTCCAGTATACATATTCCATATCCCAGGACACATAAATAAGTGATTACAAAACATAGAGAATATTAGGTCTCTCTGTCTTTGATCCCACAAACTCTCCTTTAATAAACATAATCATAACAGACAATGCTGAGCAAAACCCCCTTCACTCTTCTACACACCAAATGCCTGCAAGAAAGATGAAAAATAGTCAGAACATCCTACTTGATTCAAAAATAAAAAGTAAAAAATGATTTTGGAGCTGATTTCATTAATTCTGGAGAAAGAACATGAAGAAACATGCTTCACTGAAGAACCCACAGCAGGGAAAGCTAGCAAATTCCCCAAATCCATAAGAAGCGTGATTTTAATGCTCATCCAGAAACAAAAGTAAACCAGAAAACATCTAAACCAGAGTGAAATTTAAAACAAACAGTCCTCCCTAACCAGGGGTTTAACAAGCCTCTCAATTACCTAACCTTACAAAATTGCTTCTTAGGAGGGAAATAGAACAGATGCCTCTGAAAATGGGGCACTAGTTAAACTGCATATGTTTTAGTAAGCTTAGCAGAAGAGTCTTTAGGGTTTGGCTTGCTTACTGTTGGAATAGAGCTTACATCTTCCAATACATAATAAAGGATTTTTAAAATTCCAGCTTGAAAAATGAAAGAGAAGAGAAATAAAACACCTGTACCATATTCTAGACATACGAAAAAGTATTACAGGCTGTTAAAACTACTGGAGAAGTCTATTTTTAAAAGCCAGAATAAGCACAATGAAAAATATCCTGCAATTTCTCTTTGAGTTAATGCTCAGTAAAATGTAGAGAATAACATAGAAAATATAATGCCTTTAAATCAATTGTAACTGTCTTTGTATTATCAACTCTCTATCTAACAATGTCTTCAGCAAAAATATTCCTTCGGCTTTAGAATTCAGGAAACATCAGACTGACTACAAATGCACACAAACTCTTCTGCAGAGCTGCATGAAAAAAAAACCAAACCAAACCCAAAACCAAACCAAAAACAAAGGAGTTTTGCAGGGTTCTTTTTTCTCAGGGTCTCCATTATTATGTCCTCTATACCAACTATTTGTTAGGAGACCCAGTGGCTTACCTGTGTGTTGTTAGTTTGGCCGAACCCAATGATAAAACGCACCCCTGCTTCCTCAACTTGCTGTTAAAACCTGTTTCTGATGTACCCAGCTCCATTTATAATGCTTTGCTCTATCTCCACTACCATGTTCAGCTTGCCACATGGCACAGCACCTTCCTAGACAGAAATTTAGGGACATTTCTGGTTAGCAAATGGTGCAAACGAAGACCAAAGAATTAATTTTTATGGGCTTCATTACTATTTTAACTATTCTCAGAAGAAGCACCTTGTTTTGTTACCTTTAATACCAAGATTCTATTTGAAATGCTTCTATAGTGTATTTTAAATGTATTTTTGAAGGTTGGCTCCAGCAATTCTGGAGGGCACAACAATTTCTTGAAAACAGCAGGGACAAGAAGTGACAAGACGAACTCTTGCGTTTTCAGCTGGGAGTTGCAAGGTCAATGCTGATTTAATTGAGATGCAGGGAGCACAGCTTTACCCAGAGGTATAAAAGAGAGAGATGCTACAAGGAGATCTGTTCTCATGAAAATTTCAATTCAATCAATATAAAAGCTACACATTTGGATCAAAAATGGCAGGGAATCCTCAAGGACTCTTACAAAGAGCTCACAGAATCTTAAAGCAGCCTTTTGATAGCCTGAGAGAGATCATATTGTGGCTTTGAAAATGCTGAGATATCTTGAAGAAAATGTTGCTGGGATCTTTACTTTAAAATTAAAGTCAGGCAGTGACATTTCTAACTATTTTGAGTGCTTCCATGCTTATTTCTTTCTTTACCAATGAAGCTCTTCCTAGGAATGCTAAAAGTTCTCTAAGTCATAATGATGGTACTTGAAGAAACATGAAACAAAGGTGAAGCTCTACTCTAGGGCCAGTCAACGTATGACTTTGATTAGAAGTTTGTGGTAGAAAAAGGTTTAATGTCCCAGTACGTTTTGCTTGCGTATCACTGTGTATGTCTCTCTCTTCTTTGTTTTGCAGTGTGTATTTTAAAGGAAGCCCTGACTGATTTTTGTCCTTCAAAAGCTAAATTAAAAACAACCCAAGACATTACAAACTAACATTACATAGGTACCCTGTTATAACTGCTGCATTCATAGAACCATAGAATGGTTAGGGATGGAAGGCACCTTAAAAATCGTTTAATTCCAAGCCTCCCACAACAGGCATGGACACCTTCTGCTAGACCAGGTTGCTCAAAGCCCTGTCCAATGTGGCCTTGAACCATGCCAAGGCACCACAGCTTCTCTGGACAACCTGTTCCACAGCCTCACCACCCTCACACTAAAGAACTTCCTCCTAATATCTAACCTAAATCTACCCTCTTTCAGTTTAAAGCCATTCCCCCTTGTCCTGTTATTACATGCCCTTGTTAATAGTCCCTCACCAGATTTCTTGCAGGCCCCCTTTAGGTACTGTAAAGCTGCTCTAAAGTCTCTCCAGAGCCTTCTTTTCTCCAGGCTTAACATACCCAACTCTCTCAGCTTGTCTTCATAGGAGAGGTCCTTCAGCCCTCTGATCATCTTTGTGGCTCATGTCTGGACTTGCTCAAGCACATATACATGCCTTGTGTTGGGGCCTCAGAGCTAGATGCAGTGCTGCACGTGGGGTCTCATAAGAGCAAAGTAGAAGAGGAGAATCACCGTCCTAGACCTGCTGGTTATGTTGGTTTTGATGCAGCAGCATCAAGTCAGTTGGATATGTTTTCATACAAACTTATACTAACACCAAAGGTGTTTCCTCCTGACCCCTTTTTAGACCAAATTACACGAGTCTGGACAAATGTAGGCCTCATAAGAGCAGGTGAGCAGTCAGAATACTGGCAATTTTATTTGAATTTGACTTGTAATTTTTCTGAATTGGCTTACAGTACATGAAAAGATGTATATAGTTTATGCAGTATTTTATTACATTTTTATTAAATGCACTGTATATATCTACATTACACAGTTAATATTCTACTTACTTATTACCTTTTTAAATGAGAAAGAGTGATTAAAACACCCAGAAAATAAAGGAATGGTATTTAAAATTATTGAGATTTGTGAACTATGACATTAAGTGCCTTTAAGTTGTGTTACTGAAGCATTTTTACTTTGCTTTATTTATATCACAGCTTATTTTGGAATGCAGCAGCACTGAAAATCTCTTTGAGGAGATGTGTGCTCAAAATCTATGACTCAAAGCTCAAACCATTTAAAATTAAATAACTATCAGGGGGCATGTGAAATAAAACGAACATAAAAAAAAATATCTAAGCTTATTTATGCATTTCCTTCCCTTGCGTGGAATAAATGGATATGCAATTTGCTTTGGATTCATGTTTAGATTTAATCTACATCTGAAAAAAGGCTACTCAATGGATTTCTGGGATAACTAGAAAATCAGACCAAATTAAACCGTTCATTGTTCTTATCAGATTTGTCTACTCTTCATACATATATACACACACAGAGACACAATTATATATAAATCCTCCGATTCATTGTTCACTCTGCTATCATCTCTGGGTCCCACAAAATGGGGTTGTTGCATCTTCCCTACTGGACTGTAATGAAGTCCTATGAAAAAGCTGTATCACCATTAGTCTGGTCACCATCACCAGTTACAAAATTTAAATGTTTGGTTTTGTGTTTTGTTTTTTTTTTTTAGGCCTGTATTTTGCCAGAAAAGGCATCTCATAAGTGGTAAATAACTCATACAGCATAGTAGCATTTCTAGATGCTGCATGTGTTTGAGTTTGGATGCAAAAGACTAAGAAACAATGGAGCTCTTTTGTTTGGCAGTAGTGAAACCGATTACCGTTTTTTTAAACCATGGCATTTACTATCAGGAAAACTAAATGTGCTTATATAGCTCAGTCAAAATAATGCAGCCCGCATGCCAAAGGAGAATAAAACAGGAGGTACATGGAAGATGGGGAGCTGTTACCTTAAATACAAATATTTGTGACTTCATGGTTTTTCCAGGCTCTAACATTTCTGAGTGCTGTTGATTCAGAGGTAACTAATAGGGCTGGCACTTGTATAGCAGGCTTGAATCTGAGAGTATAGATGGCAGAAGAACTTACGAATCTGACTGAAGTAAAGCAGATACTGTGATGGGGCACAGACCTAATATACTTGATTAAATAGTTAAAAAGAAAACCCCCCAAATAACCCTTTCCACTTATAATTTGGTCAGGGCTTAAGAGTCACTGGCCATTAGAGTGAAGACAGTAGGACAAGACAGATAAACAGTCTAGATGGTGTGAAATTTTAATTTGACTGACTGACTGCTTGAATGAAATTGTTAACACTTTGTCACTATGACAGGAGACATAAAAGCTCAAGACTTGGCTATGAGAGAAAATAGAGCTACAACCTGAAATGCCAATTAAAAGGGGGAAAAAGTGCCTTTGCTTGTTATGGCATGGAAAGTAGTTCCCCAAAAGTATCACAAAATTTAAAATATGACTAGCTGTAAGTGACCTACCTTTAATTTTAACTATCAGCTGAACCTTTTCATAGCCCCAGAGGCTGTGAACTTTCATGCAACCAGAATCAAGTGCATCTCACGTACTTCTAAAAGGCAGTTGTATCAGCCAAAATAAAAATCACCACGGAAAGCCTCTCCCTCCCCAATCAAAATAACCATTGTCCTTGTTCTGCACTGTAATCTTCACATTAGACCAATTTTTGCTACTATTCAGCCGGATCCAGGCCTTTCTCATCCTTTATCTCTCCTTCCAAATTTTTCAATTGAGTAACATGAAACATTTATGAATGATGTATTTTGTTCAGTCAATCCCAGTCTCAGCCTTCTCGTAGAGGCTGAGACCAGTAAGTGACATATGAAGAAACTGGACCTGTTCTGCAGAAGAAACAGAAATAACTAAGATTCAGAAAAATTAATCTTCTCCCTTTAGGCATGAAGTCATGCACAATCTGTGTCAGCCAGAAAAGCCAGGCCACTTGAGTCGATTTGATGCCTCAACATCTCATTTTGGGGAATATTCACTTTAACACCAACATGGGACAATGAGATGGTAGAAGGATTAAGATGGAGGGGGGGGGGGAAGACTGAGGCAGGCACACCTTGTAATTACTCCTGAGAGTCAATCAGGAGTCATGAAATCATATGTACTACTTCAAAAGTCATATTAAGAGTGAGTTATTTGTTGTCCAATACAGAACTGTTTAAGATTTAATCTTTTATAACTGAAATCTAGTAAAGGAGCTGAAACAGATCCAAATTTTTTTTTTTATTTTTAATTTTTTTTTATGCTAGATAAGATGAATAGCAACAATTTAGAGTCATATTCTCCTTCCCATTAACATAATTTTAAGTTTCTTATATTGGACAAAGACCCTCTGGACACTTCTCATGTTTCACTGCTTCTGGTGGCTCTGCCAGCCTGCATCTTCTCATTCGCTCTGAGAATTACTTCTGTCCATGTTAGTGGTGCAGGGGGGAGAAGGGTAAATGCCTCCAGTCATTCAAGTGTGCCTCATCCTCTGGTCTTGCACCAGCAGAATAAACTAAAGCACAAAAGAACTGAGAACTGGTGACTGGTGCTCTCTCTCTCTTTCTCACACATTCATTTTTTTTTGTGCCCAGGCCAGAGCACAAGTGGAGAAATGTCCCTTCCTTACCTGTTCCTTATCTTCTCAGTCTGCAAGGATTCAAGATTTCCTTTTTGCATTTAATAGCATGTGAAATTATACAAGAGCTATAGTAGGAGAATATCAAATAAAGAGAAAAATTGGAAGTGAAACACGCAGAATTAGGGAGCAGGTCATCATCTTGATCCTTAATCTCTAATTGAGCCTTATGACTATCCCTAAAAATAATGTTAAGTCATGTAGAATATTACAGAAATGTCACCTAATAAAAAATAAAATCCCTTTAAGAATTTAAATGGCAAGAGTCTTCATTAGTTGACAATAGGTTTCTCCCAAAGGAGTAAGGCATCTAGACAGAGGAGTCAGGATTATTGGAGATGGCTGTCATGCAGCTCTGTGAACTTTCTTCATTTCTGTTAGCTGAGGGTATTGGCCCGTGCTGACCTTCTGTACTCTACTTGAGGCAATCACATCAAACTCCCTTTCTGATGAACCAATGTGAATGGCACTCTGCTAATGACTCTTCCTCCCACATTTCAAGATTCGTGACAGTTACATCCAAAGGAATTATGGACTCCATATCTTTTGCCTGTAATTAATGAAAACCTTTCAGTTCAAAGACCCTTAACTTTAATGCTAATTCAAAGGATATCAAAGTAACTGATAGTCTGCATGAATAAATCTGTGCTTTAAAATACTTAACCTTCAAAAAACCCATCAATTCATAATCATAGTGCCTTAAAATAGTGAAATCACTAATCAGAAGAAATTCCTGAGCACTACGCATACTGTTGGTTAATCTATATAAGGAAGAAGAGTTAATTTCCTTATCAACTAATTTCACAGAGAAAAGCCAAAAGAGCAAGTAACTACATCCTGCTTCTTCTATATGGGAGCTCTTACTTGACCTCTGCTCAGAAAATTTCTGCTCAATGACAGTTTTATAGCTTGCATTTCCAGCACTATTCCTGATTAAAAAAATCCAAACTAATTAGCATGTAAGAACCAACATCAACAACATATGCTGGGACCTGAATGAACTCTTAATTTGTAAAATGTTCTCAAGGATGCTGTATTATTGATTAAAAATTAACATTTTATCTTGCACCAGAGCAATTAGTGAAAATGTGAGATAATGAATATTTATAATGTTAAGGTAAAAACTTGATCATTTCCTAAGGCACTGATTTTGTGCTTAGTAGCAGCCAGCTACTTCTGGCAAGCAGATCTAACTTATTAGGTTTTCAGGGCAGAAGTTTGTTCATTGCAGTCTATTTTACAGCTAGAGCAACGAATGCAAGAAAAGGGCATTTTCCCTCAAAAAAGCCAAAAGGCAGAGGCAATAGCACCAAATAAAGCACAGAAAGTCAAGCCAAGATAACTTCCAGTGCATATTCCCAAGTGTTTGTCATCAGAAGAGAAAGGTCAAACTGTCATGTTAGCTAACACCTTTGATAAAGTCAACAGCCATGCTAGTTACAGCTTTGCTGTTTCAGCTCAGAGAAACAGTATGCACATGCTGCACTGCACACATTTGCTAGGATTCCTTTGATGGAACAAGAAGCCATAGCTAGACATCTTTACTGTGCCAGCAAAGGTAAGATTTGGCCTGTCCTTCAGTCTTAGTAATATCAGCTTATTTTTATGAGATGTTCAGCTAGCTATATACTTCACTGTACACTCATCACAATGGTTATAGCTATCAGCACTTAAGATCAACTTTCCTCCCCTACAAGATTTCATCCTTCCATAGTCCAGTCTGCGTTGTCAACAAACCCTTATTTTATTGGTTCTCTGAACTGAACAGATTTCAAATGTAGTAAAAAATGATTAAAGAGATTGTCTGTGGATTTACCATACCTGAGGTGATAAAAAAGGTGCAAAACCTTGAAGGTATATATATTTCAGACATATTCAAAATGGAGAAATGAGTTATACTTGAAGAAACACTTTAAAGTAGTTGCTAACGCTAGAAATGCTAACTTCTGGGAACTGCAACAGAAGAAAATACAAAGGAACAGCTGTCACCAGGACTTATCCTCAAGATCAAGAAAAACATTCTTATTGTGTAGTCCATGGTTTTCAGAAACACAGAGATTAATATTAGATATTCACCAGGCAGGGAAAGCTCTACCTGTAAAGGACCCCATACCCTTTCAAAATAGAAACATACTACTAGCAACCCTTCATCTCCAGCCTGAATGGAAACTTTGGTGTACAGGCAGACAGGTATTAGATTTCTTGTTTGCTTCTTTTTTCTGGACCAGATAGGAAATCAAACTCTTCATGAGAGTTGCCATCTCAATCTTTCCATAGGCAACTGGGACTTGATGTGTTATGCTGAGAGCTCAAGGTCTTAAGTTCATGGTTTTCTATTGAAGAGTCTTGCTTACATAATAGCCATGGCAGCAGAATCTGCTGATCGCAGCTGTGAATGCAATACTCATTTAGCTGCAGCCTTCACAGAAATGCTCTGACAGTGAGAGAAAGGTTGTTAAAAGCTGTGCCTGTCACAAACTGAAGCACCACAGAAAGTGGGTTTTTTTATAGCTTGAACCTCTCTGGAGCTATTAGAGGTCATTTTGTTTTGTGTATTTTTGCGGGTTTGTGGGGTTTTTTGTTTGTTTGGGGTTTTTTGGGGGGGGTGTTTTGTTTCGGGTTTTTTGTCTATAATAAGTTGTATCCATAAAAATGAAATGTAAAGGAATTCTATAATTAGGCTGCTATGTTATGTCTCCTCCTTTTTTGCTACCTCCATAGTCCTGCTTCTCTCAGGTAAAGCTGCAGGTTCATAGTAATTGAAATATTAATACCCATTTCTCACAAAAAGGAAAGATTCGACGTTTTTATAATGTAACTCAGATAAAATGTGCAAATGTGCTGTTAAAAGTTGGTTGTTGTTTTTTTTTTTTTGTTTGTTTGTTTTTGTTTGGTTTTTTTTGGCTAGTTAACTTTTCAAAGCATTTATAATCTAAGTTAATATGAGGAGTTTAAATCAAGTCCTTGAATGCAGAAACACTGTGTATAGCATTACCAATCACAGATAAAATGCTTAATGACAGCAGCTCACTACATCATATGCATTTCCTCTTGTTAACTTCAGTAGCGATGCTCTATTAAAGGATATTACTTCATATTTCCTCATTATCAAGAAAACATCCAAATCTGTTCTTCACAGACTATAGTTTTAGAAGGGAAGATTTCTTACTTTATGTATTTCTCTTTTTTGTCACAAACCTAGCAAAATCAAAATTAGAAAAAACCAGTATCTCACCCTTTACTTGATTTGGATAGAGGAAATCTGAAAAGCTGTAAAGACTGACCACTTGTGTGTGCCAGGATGGATGAGAAAGTATACCTCCTTTCC
>NDXB01013173.1:3690-18124 GCA_002631895.1 Agapornis roseicollis | reverse complement strand
TGAAAACAAACCAAAACAAAAACAAAAAAAAAAAAACTGAAAAAAAAAAAAAAAAAAAAAAAAAGCTGAATTTATTCTCCTCATATTCTAGTTACTCTTGCACCTGTGTGCCTACCCAGACTGACAGTACAGGTAATGGCAGTAAAAGTATGTGTGGAGAAAAGATGGTCTCCAAACAGAAGGGAGACCAAACAGCAGCCGTGCAGGCTCACAGACCATGTTACAGCTTGCTCAACTGTAGTTGAACTATGAGGTAGAAAATGAAGAAGGAAAAATAGGAGAAAGCAAAGGTAAAATGGAGAACTGAGATTGACCTTGACTCATGCATACTGCCTCATGACACATGGAAGTACAAACTGACTTTCGAAGCATGTTGGTCTGTTCTACAAAGATTCATTGTCAAAAATTGTTTTAGTTGCAATTATGCTACAGGAGTTCACAAAGAAATCTGATATAGGCAAGTAAATTCTTGCATCTCTATTGCTCCTCTGCTGAATCACAGAAGCCCTCAGGTGGTTTATAGTGGCCATACAGATACATCCCAAACACAGCCAGGTTGGTAGCTTACAGAAAGCTGATTTACAGAACCTTAAGCCTAACGGTAAGCTCTTCCTCTGCAGTTGGGACTCACTTTTTTGGGTAAGTCTGAGAACTTTACAATTTTGAGTTAGAGTTAAGCTTTATAGAATAGTTATGAGTTTTAACAGCCCTTACCTCTAAGAAAGATACCCATAAAATCCAGTTCAACACAATTAATAAATTAATAAAATTCAACACAATTGAATTTATATGAAGACAAAGGCTAATAGTATAGTGGAAAAAAGAGCTGTGCAGTCAATAGCCAAATGAATCAAAAATGAATCTAGGATTTTCATAAAACCTTGAAGAATTAGGCAACATTCCAAAAATCCCTTTCTAGAAAAACAGGTAAAACCTACAGCCTCAAAAAGAAGTCAGTTGTCAATCAGCCTCCAAGAGCAGATATTGCATGCAAAGAATAGATGTCAGAATTCAAGGTCAGGGTTTTAACTAGGTAGAATCTTACATTTTTCCTTGGATGCTAATCACTGTCAGAAAGCAATAACAGAAGTATAGAAATTATTAAAGTGTGATCTGAAAGGAGTTTCTAAATAAGAGTATCAAGTACTAATACAGTACTTGATTATAAGATCCTCACGCAACGAAACTTCAGATTTAAGGATACTCAGTGATTAAGAATTTTACCAAACACCTGCAAGAATAGGTTATAAAGATATGCAACAACTATCAGTAATTTAATTGTTTTATTAACTATTATACTGATGCCCTTTTCTTTGGGCCTTCATCGATTACATAATAGTATTATGGAATAAATAACACTGTGAAAAGGCCTCTGTTTCATGTCCAGTGTAGTCTTGCACAAGTTTTTTAAGAACACTGTGGCTGGAAAATACTATGTGTATAAAGAAGAAAAACCCTCATGCACCAAAAAAACCCAAAACAGCATGCGTAATTCAGAGGAACAGGGGGAAGCATTAGGTGCTTTTTAGAAATTACACAGGCTATTGTTATTGGGTGTGTTAAAGAAGGTCACATCATCTTACAAATCAGGACACAGCTGCAAGAATCCTTTCTTTTCACCTGCCTCACCCTGCATTTGTGGTATAATCATGAGGGCTTGTAGCTGCTCAAGTAAGGAAAGGTAAGTCATAAGAAGGAAATTACATTTGGATACAATAAAATAGAGGCAGAGAAAGAAAGGCTGGCAACTATGCCTCCCTAACAGAAGTAATCAGCTTCTAGCAGAGGGAAACCAAAATGTTCTGTTGTAAGAATAAACACTTGTGCCACCACATAGCATTCATGGCATAATACTCTCTCCATGCTCTATTCTTATGTAAGCTCCTCTTGCAATTCAATTAAAGAAACCAAAGCATGATTTTACTAATTAACGTTTTAATTTCATATGTTGAGATCTACTGCTGAGAGCTATTTTATACTAAACTACTCTTTCATTCTTCAAGGCACCGTTCTTCAAGTTTTACAAGTTTCTTTTTCTATGTCTATTTTTACCATCTACATAAATCAAGTTATAAGCACACAATCATTGACCTCTTTATGAAAAAAATCTAATGTGTAAATTCATAAGATGTTCTAAGGTTTAGTAAGTAAAAGTGACATGAAGGTCCCTTTTGCTTTTTAAGCTAATTACCTAATTGATGTATTTGCTTCATTAAGCTCTACGTTTTTTTTTTCTTTTTTTCAAGTTGCAAAATGCTAGCTGCCATACATTTTAAAAAGGTATCACGTTCAACTAAATAGTTTAAGGAATATTTTAAAGTGATGTTTCTTAGAATCTTTCAGCAAATAAGTGTTCATCAATTATGATTTATAACAGTGGTATACAGATCGATGTTTTAAAAGTTGCACTGATACTATTCAAAAGAACACAAACTTCATTTTACATCTCAAATATCTTGGCCCTAGTGGTGCACAACTGAAGTCCCTTTTCTGTTTCAAGAGGTAAGTGCAGCTTTATAGAGTTAAGAAATGAGGCAATCCAAGTTAATATTCATACTCACAAAATTACTATGCACATTTCTGCAAAAGAGAAAAATTAGTACCAAATATATGTAATTACTAAAGCCAGTAAAAGAAATTGAACTATTTGTGAAAAGCCTTGTAACAGGTGAAAAGTCTTTTCAACATGAATTAAAGTTAATCATATCAGGATACGACACATATTCAATAGAATAACGGTTACTTCCTTATTTGAGCTGTCATAAGGAATATTACTGCTTTTTCACAACACAGTTCTTTTTGTTGAATTTTATTAATAATAGTATTGAATGCAATCATTAAATATCATTAACTGGTGTAGTAGCACCACACAGACTATTGAATCTGCTCACTAAAAATTGATTTAAACTTAGCAAAGAAAAAAAGCAGCAACACTATTTTACATAGGTTTGGAAAGTCACATTGCTGTTCTGCAAGAAATTCACTATCCACTCTGCCTGTATCATTAAAGAGGATTATAGCTACTTTTCACTGAAGTTTCACCTTCAGAAGCAGATTAGAACACAGAATAGACTGTAAAATATCTTAGGTTTGTGGAGAGAAAACCACTTACATGTAAGTGAATGGAATTTTCAGTCAGCCTTGAGTAACTACTAATAAGGTCTCCATATCAAGGCAGACTTCCAGCTACAATCATTTTTTTCCAGTTTCCATAAACATCAATATAATCACACAGTATAGAACCAGGCATCGTTGCTATATTAAAGTAACTATAGAGGTAAAAGAGGTGCTAGAAGACATCAGAATGCAAAGGAATACTATTATGGAGATGGCAATGAGAAAGACTGTCTATCTGAAAATTGCATTAACTGTTGAGCAAAACCTACAAGCAAGGGACCAAAACCCGTTTTAAATTCGACTCTTTTCAAGCATTCTCATTTCATCCACATGCATACGTGCACAGGATGAAAGGGGTATCTCTTTGGTGTGCAGACCAGGAAAGCGGTTATTTAATCCACAACATCCTTCCAGCCACAGTGTGGAAGGACCCATTGTCCAGTTAGATTTGTGTGCTGCCTTCTTCAAGGGATCTACCTTATTAGCAGAAATTAGACTTTTATTGTGAAGTGTTTTGACACTGATCCAAGTTTCCTCAATAGGTTATGTGCTATGGCAACAAATCTGAAATCCATATAGGTAAACTTTTGCTGATTTATTCATAGATGATTTATGGATTTTGCTTCAAGGGTCCAGAGGAATTATATTAAATCTATCATCTATTTTATCAGATTCGATTATGTCAATGACTGCTGCCCCTCCTTCTCCTTTGATTTCATAGGCAGAATGAGCAGGGAGTGTATGGAAAGGTGTATGTAGCTGAAATCTCCAAGCTTCTGTCTCTACAGACTTCTAAACTCATACTCAAAATACAAACCTGAAGGGAATTTTCATGTTCAAAAATAAATGTGCTATTAGGGTGCTCCAGAGAATGGTGTTTGAAAAGCTTAGCATAGTATTAAAATGGGTGGTGCTCAAAGAACGTAAACTTCACCAGTTTTGTCATTATCTTGGCTCTTCTCTTTCCATAGTGAGTGCAGATGGACACAATTGTCCAGACTGGTGGTGCACTTCTCAGGTATATATTGTGGATTAGGAATATACTGTCTGGATTAGAAGGGGGAATGGTATCACTAGGAGTTCAGTCAACTACTGCATAGGAGGTTTCTGAATAAATTATCAAAAGTGCAGAAGTATTTCTGTCCTGACCTGTAGCCTCTTTCCACTTTCATCTAAACCCACACCATCTACACAGGAATACAAGACAGAACTAGGTTTTGTCACTATATTGAGTAATTAGAGAAGAAAGGTCTTAAAAGATGTCAGAACATAACAACAAATTATTTTGTTTGGAAGATCAGATGCCTGATAAAAGCTTGCACACCAGTTGAGTGGGTGGCTGAATCTGTTATCCTTAGAAGAGCAGAACATTCAGGAAAGCCTAAAAATGCCACACAGAAAGGACACAGTAACAACAACAACATAATAATAATAAAAATAATAAACAAAATCTAGATTTCCTTCTATGTTTTGTGGCTGTTACTAGGTTAACAGGTTCCAGGGTACAGAGATGCACTTATGAAAAGAAATTCTCAGTCTGTGAGACCCAAGCACTAAGCCTTGAGGCTGTATCAGCATCTATTCTGGACATAGCCTTTTACTCATGGCTTTGGCTTTCCTTAACCCATCCCTGTGCACTTGGACTGTGTATCTGTATCTTTCTTGAGTCACCTACCACTGCTTCCACTTCATCTGCTATCTTTTTCACATCTGGGTTCTGTCAGAAGTTCCTTGCTTATACACACAGGCCTCCTGCTAACATTGCCTTACTTCCTGCTTATGCTGGAACTTTACAGAGCTTGGAAGAGGAGATCCTTGAAAATTAATCACCTGTCCTGGACCCTTCTTCAATCTAGGGCCATATCCCATGGGATTCTTCAAAGCAATTCCATCAATAGGACCCAAGCAATTGTCCCCTGTTTGTAAATATGTGGTCCAGCAATAGAGAACCTATGGTCTGCTTATGTCTAGTTATCCTACATAATGCTGCATCATAAAGTTGTTTGTCTCTATGTTCTGTGTGACAGGAGCATCCTTTCTTTGCCCTTTCTCTCAGAAAGTTGGCTGTGAAACTCAGTGGCACTCAGTCAAATCCTCAGTGGACCAAACAGCACAAAATAATTCAAGTTCATTAAGGTTTGCAGTCTACAGATTTAACTACAGAGTGGAAACTCCCATACTATGTTACAGTGCTCAGCAAATGACTTACAATGATCCACACAGACTGATATTACATCTCTCATTTTGATTCTCCACTTATAATACCTTCACTTCCAGTTCAAATTATGCAATATTGTCCATGAACATTAAAACATGTTCAGCCTGGAGAACAGAAGGCTGTGTGGAGACCTCATAGCAGCCTTCCAGTATCTGAAGGGGTCCTATAGGGATGCTGGGGATGGGCTTTTCATTAGGGACTGTAGTGACAGGACAAGGGGTAATGGGTTCAAACTTAAACAAGGGAGGTTTAGATTGGATATAAGGAAGAAATTCTTTACTGTGAGGGTGGTGAGGCACTGGAATGGGTTACCCAGGGAGGTTGTGAGTGCTCCATCCCTGGCAGCGTTCAGGGCCAGGTTTAGACGAAGCCTTGGGTGGCATGGTTTAGTGTGAGGTGTCCCTGCTTATGGCATGGGGTTGGAACTAGATGATCTTAAGGTCCTTTCCAACCCTAACTATTCTATGATTCTATGATCTTGAAAGTGGGAAACAAACAAGAACCAAAAATTAACTTCAGTAACCCCTGATGTATGGAAATTGACTGATAACACCCCCTGCAGGGCTGCGGAGATTTACAACTAACCATATCTGCTGATACTAACCATTCAGATCCTGGAGAATATGTAAATACCAGGCTCCCTATAGTGTATCTAATATTTTGTCCATGCTCACTTTCAGCTAATAGTTTTTTTCCCCCAAAACAATTTTAAAAGCTGTGAAAATTTGGTTCAAATCATGTTTGAAGCTCTCTGGATAAAAACACAAACAATTTGGGGTTTAGCCCTACATGCAACATAAATAAGTTTAAATGATCTCTTAATTAAACCCAAAAGAAAATGTAGAGAAAACCTGTACTACACAACATGAAAGCCTTTAAAAATTCATGAATCTATCATATAACATTGCCGTATGTGATTTGACAAACATGAATTTAATAAAAGAGAAAACTTGAGAAGAATTTGGGGCTTTGAAGGGTTTTACCCATATTGTGCAATACCTCCTATACATGGCATGATGGTAAGCTGAGTGCTAAAATCAGAAGTTTGTAGTTCAAGAGCGATGTGTATACAAAAAGTGTATATAATTGGTGTGGTAGGGAGAAAAGAGGCAGTTATCATTACCATTTGCCTACCCTTTTGTAACTTTAAATCTCTCAGACCAATACAAATGATAAGAAACTCCATCAGATCTTTCCTTTTTTTCCAGTATCTAAGCTTCTGGTAACTTCCACAGGCTTTTGTTCACTCTACAGAAAACACGGTTTTAGCAACTTTGCCTTAGAAAAAAGCTGTTCTCACAAACAAATATATGTTATTCAAAACAGACACACACACCTTTTACCAAGATGCTACCACTGCATCTCATCTACACATGAACCTCCCTGTCATAACCAGTTTGCAGCTTGTAATGTTTTCTAGCTTCTCCTCTTCCAGGAGAGATGGTTTCATGGTACACTTTCACATAGGCAAACGAACTTTTATACATCTTTCATGTTTTCTTTGAAAGATTCCTCATCTTTCACTGACTGAGTCAACATAAAGCTTTTCCTGGGAACCACACAGCCTTTATCCTTGCTGGCTCCATCTCCCTTCTGCCTACATGCTGCTAAACACAGCCACTTCCAGGTAAGTTTGAGAGTGAAAGAAAATAAAGTAAACTCACATGCTGGTGTGCTGTATATCACTTTTACTATGCAAATGATTGTTTAGAGAAGAATAAAAGGCTGTAAATATTTTGAGAAGTGGGCCCCTGGTGCCTCTTCAGTATGCCAAACGGCACTCTGTGTTTTGTAATTATGCAATATAGAGAATACCAGCTGGTTTGAATCGTTCTCAGGGGCTTTGGATGATATCGAAATGTTCGGCTCCCCCAGCAAGAATCATAATCAAGCAAGTAATACCGTAAAGTCAGACCAAATTGACACTGAGTTGTTGGCTCTTAACACACTTTAAACCAGATGTTAATGCTGTACACTGTGATTTTAAAGTTTCTGGGGCTTTTTTATTTTCTTAGATAAAGCATAATTTCTCTGACAAAGTAATCTTCTGGTATGCAGACACTCTCTCAGAAGCTGCATTTTACATTTTCTGAAGAGACAAATAGCCAGATGTTTATTTTCCACTGCTATGTCAAATAATGGAAAGGGTACTGACACAAAGTAGTGAGGAGGCGACCAGCACACACATGCTACGTATGTGGCATGACAATTGCTTAAAGTGAAGTCCTGTGAGCAAACTTGCCAATTCTTGCAGTAGGACTAACTGAGGAAAAAGTGCTTTTTGTTAATATGTAAAAATAGGCAAGTGCCTTAATTTACAAAATTTTTTAAATCGATTCTTTAGTGCTTAGAATTTCTCTAGGGCTCATGGTCTTCAGCTCTTTACAAATGTGCAGTATGAAAAAAAAAAACAACCCTAGAGTCTATAATATTATATCCACTTTGTGCAATTCAATATAGAGTCTGGGGAAGCTCACACATTGTTGGCACAGCTACTCCCCTACTGAAGTGTCACGATTAAACTACCCTCTTTCCATGGAGATCATGTCTTCCTTCACTGTAATCTTAGTACTTTTTACAGCCATGCTGAGACAGCTTCTGATTTTTATGACAGGGCAAAGAGTTTTTCCTTTTACAAATCACACACTCCCAGGTCAAAGACCCTGTATGTCACAGAATAAATCACGAACCATTTATCCTGTTGTCTGTGCCTGTTAAGGAAGCTGAACATAACTGGAGAGGCTTCTCTTCTTTCTGTTTACAGGAGCAAGTAGAAAACCACATCATGCCTCCTGCAGGTTTCTAATGCAATAGTAGGATTTTCCTAACAGAAAATTCCACTTTGCAATATCAACTGGAGACCCAGCAATCAGCGTGCAGCTCACTGTCCGGGTGTTCAACAGCCAGTCCTCCTGCACAACTAATAAATATTTTATACAGTGCCCTCATAAACTTTATTCCCAACTTATAATTCTCTCACAGTATAGGCCAAAAATATGCCCAGTCTGAAAGACCCAACAACTGAAGAATGGCTGCCATGTGACACCTGATCATGAAATCAGCCCCTGCTCTTCCTCTTTATCCTTCCTCCCATTCTCATAGCCTTACCAGTTTGCCACTCTGATCTCTTGACAGCCATTCTGCTGGTTTTAAGCTTTTTGCATGCTGCTGTCTGATCCAAGATGTGGGAAACAAGAGTGCTAGGAGATTACAGGTGCTGTTGGACAAAGCAACTGCATACAGGGAGAATTCAGTAACTGCTTGGCTGAAAGAAAATGAGAGAAATGCAAAAATGTACTGACTGCCTACTGTTTATTATAATATCCCTGAAACACTAACATAGCACAGATTTTGTATAAATAACAAGCGTTTCTTCACCAAAAAGTCAGTATAATACTATTTTGTCTTCTTGAATAAGCATTAAAAATTGTTTTATGTATGTATGGGTTTAGCAGTAGCAGTCATTTTTTCTTCTTCATAGTAGCTGGTGCAGCACTATGTTTTGACTCAACCTGGGAACATAGCTGATAACACCGATGTTTTGAGTTGTCGCTAAGTAATGTTTATTCTGACCAAGGACTTTCTGAGTCTCATGTTCTGCCAGGGAGGAGGGGAGGCCGGGAGGAAGCAGGGACAGGACACCTGACCCAAACTGATCAAAGAGGTATTCCATACTATAGAATGTCATGCCTAGGATGTAACTGAGAGTTACCCGGAAGGGCTAGTACTATGGGGGGAGCTGGAGGAGGTATTCAGTCGGTGTTGAGTGGGGTGGTGTGTCGTGAGTTATCTGTTGGTGGCTGGTGAGATGCTGTATTCTTTTCCCTTGTTATTTCCTTTATCATTATTATCATTGTTGGTAGCAGCAGTGATTTGTGTTATACCTTAGTTACTAAACTGTTCTTATCTCAACCTGTGGGAGCTGCATTCTTTTGATTCTCCTCCCCATCCCTCTGGAAGCAGGGGAGGGCAAGAAAGGGGGGTTGAGTCAGTGAATGATCTGCGTGGCTGGGCTTAAACCACGACAATTATCAGTAGCCTCCTTCCAGATAGCTATGTTGAAACAGCAAATAGACAAGCCCTTAGGTAACAGAAGTAGGCACAAGCAATTATGTTATCAATTATTCAGATGGATAACTACTTTAGAGAAGAGAACACAGCTGCTTTAATAATTAATAATAGTTAGGACACTATCAATCTATAATGTCACTTAAGATTTTTATGGCCTCTCTAATTTAGTAGGACAATTCACGTACCATTTAAGATTAAAATTGTTACCGACCTGTGCCTTTTCAAGACCAAGATCCTGTGGCAGCTTCAATACAATTGTGAGAATTAACCTGGAACTGATTTTGGGATCAAAGCTCTATTCTTGCTTTCACTCAGCCCTCTAAAAGGTAGTTGTCTTCCAGGTTTCTTTCCCAGAATCATCTCCTGCAACCATGCTTCACTTATTGCTTATTATTCAAGGGCATGACTGTGCAGGAAATTCGTCACAGCAGGCTCAAGGGGTGTTCCATTTATGTTTGAAAAACTGCAGGCTCTACAGCAATATGAATTGAGACTTACCCCAGCACAGTAACTACAGAGCAAACAGCTTCTCAGAAAATATCAACACCTGACTTCCAGAGGGATCAAAAAGCAGCATGATTTTTGATTCACGACATGATGCCTGGCCTACTGATTCAGGCATATTTAGAAAAGGATTTGCACATGGCAGCAAGTTAACTACACTGTAGTTGGAGTTAGTAAAAGCTACTTTCAAAAGATACAAACAATTTCTATGTCAAATGTTAACTATCTGCAAAAGCAATGTGTGATTTCTTTGGCTAAACTGATAATAGAGTTGCTTTGCTAAACTTCATTTTATATCTGGTTTTGATATAAAAAAAAAAATCCTTCACCTTCATATTATTTGAACTGCTCCTCTCATGATTTTAGGAGCTAATACAATATTAATTACAGAATCACAGAATCACCAGGTTGGAAGGGACCTCTAAGATCATCAAGTCCAACCCATGCCCTACACCTCCACTAAACCATGTCATCAAGTTCTATATCCAGTCTCTTTTTAAACCCATCCAGGGATGGTGACTCCACCACCTCTCTGGGCAGACCATTCCAATATTTTACTATTCTTTCTGTGAAAAACTTCTTCCTAATATCCAACCTGTACCTTCCTTGGCGCAGTTTGAGACTGTGTCCTCTCGTTCTGTCTGGTGAAAGAGACCAACCCCCACCTGTCTACAACCTCCTTTCAAGAAGTTGTAGAGTGTTAAGGTCACCTCTGAGTCTCCTTTCCTCCAGGCTAAACAACTCCAGTTCTCTCAATCTCTCCTCACAGGGCTTGTGCTCCAAGCCCCTCACCAGCCTCGTTGCCCTCCTTTGGAAGCGCTCAATCATTTCCACATCCTTCTTAAACTGAGGGGCCCAGAACTGGACACAGTACTCAAGGTGCGGCCTCACCAGCGCCGAGTACAGGGGAAAGTGCCGAGTACAGGGGAAATAGAATATTAGAATATTCTCTGCAGAATATTAGAATATTCTCTGCAAATAACAAAATATTAAATATATCACTGTCTTGGTAAACCTAAAAATAAGCAAAGATGATCTTTATTCAAGCACAATTATATAGTGATTGAACTGGAACAAATGATAGGATAAAACTGGTTGATATTTCTCCTTTTCTACCCCCAGCTCCCCAAGGGCTCTAGCTAATGCCAAATCCACACCAGGGGTTTTGGCTTAGAAAAATGATAAATTAGGTGGAAATTACTTAGCTATCATTACCAGTAGGAAGGCTGTTATTAGAAACATGAGGATGAGATCTAAGATCAACCAGAATCAAATCACAGATGGCAGGCATACAGTCATTATGAAAAAGGTTTTAAAATGTAGTAACAAGAGATGTCTTAACAATAGAAAAACCTTCAGTTATAGATGGAAACAATAAAGCTTCCTAACATGTTGATGAGGCTCAACTATTCTAATAATACTTTTATTTGCAAAAAGCAGAATGTGGTACTCATCCCGTGAGAATGATAACAGATCTTTTCATTGCGTGAATAACATAAGTGGATACATACTTAACGTGTGCTAGGACTAAGGATTAATAAATCAGCTGCTTTTTTATAATGACCTCCCAAAGCTCTATGGAGATATTTCAACCACTGTTACCAGTTTTTACATAAACCTTGTGATACTTGGGAAATTTCAGAATTTGGAAGCATGCTAACATTTCAAAACACAATGAAGGCAAACTGTTGTGAATGCTGTGTAGGATAAAGACCACCAGATATTTGGTTTCTAGAGGATGGGAATAAAATTAAACACTACATTTGGGGTTGCATAATGAAAGTCTTGAAGCCACACCTAATTCTAGTATTTTAGGAGGTTATAAATTGGAAACTACAAAGCTGGGATATTCCTAGAATACTCCATCGGTTCAATTAGAGCCACAGTAACTGCTAATTAAAAAAATAGTGCAACAATGGAGATTAGCAGTAAAGTGTACATTCAAATACTGATATGAACTCTGATTTGGAGAAGGAAGTAGTGGTCAGAAATAAGGTACTGAGAAAGGAACCAGACCTAAGAACTTTGAATACAGTAACGGAACAGGAGGTTTGAATCCTGGAAAATGGTGAAGCTGGAAAAGAATCAGAGAGAACATGAATGCTCAGGATAATATTCTGACAAGAAATACTAAGACTCCTTGAGCATAAGCCAGGAGTATTAAGCAGAAATAATGACTTCACTACAGTGCTAAATTGACATGAGAGCATTTCACATGTGCTTTGTATCCTTAATCCAAAACTGCTTTTCAGAAACTGAAGAAATTTCAGGGACAACACTCTAAAAATAGTATTGTCAAGGTATCTCTGTGTAAAATATTCAGAACAGATCCATATATATCACATATCAAGAAAATGACTGAAAGACAATCAGATAAGCACCTTTTGGTTTTTACCTTATCCTCCCCCAGTGCCTCTATCCCATCCCATGCCTGAAAGATACCACTGCCTCATGCAGCAGTTCTGCAGATAGGAGTCACCCCACAAATAGTGGAGTGCACCTCCATCCCCCACCCCCCGCATGTATTCTCTGCCCACCTGTATGAAAATGAAGAACACAGACTGGACTTCTCTCCTGGAATCCCTTTGGATCAGGTTGCAATGGCATGTTAGCCCCTGAAAGAAGAAACAGATAGCTGGTGCTGGAGCCAGCCAGTTCCATGAGAAAACTGTCATGATGTGTTAGCTGTGGGTACGTGCGGGTACCACACTGAGCCAGGTGCTTGGTACTTCAGTCTTCCTGTTTGTGCTCAGTGCATCTCAATCAGGAAGCAGCAGTGAGAGGAGCCTGAGAGAGTGTCACTGTGTGTTTGCAGGACCCATAAGCACTTGCTTTTCATGATTAGGCAATTTAGTGTACCTCTGCTAGACAAACACAGGTTGCCTGACTCCATTGACCAAGTTCAGGTAAAAATCTTACAAGTTACTAGTTGAAAATTAGCAATGTTTTACCAGCCATCTTTTCAAATTTTATTTCAGAGGTGGGAGGAAACAGATTTGGAATATGGAAGATTATAAAAGATGAAAGGAAGTACATCTTTATGTATTTCTGTAATTAATGTAGGACATTCAGCATTTGCCTTACTGATTCCCTGGAAATATAATAGTAACTTCACAGCACCATCACAACATCAACATCTTCCATGTGACTGCACATTGTGCAAACTATTATGACCACAAAAAACAAAGAAATTCCCCCTCAGAAACAGAATACTTGAAACCTTATTCCTAAATAATAAACAATGCAATATAAAATAGGTGTGCTAGATTAGTACTGTGATACCAGTATTTTCCCCTGTATCTGCCCCTCTGTGGCTAAGTGCTTTTAGATTCACCCAACTACAAATTCCACAGAAGTTTAAAGATTTACAGAGATTTACACATTAGAAGAGCTGTTTTCAGTCAGAATCATTATCACTATGTAAAATAATTCTAATTATCCACTTAGACATATTTGCAGAAAAAAGATGCAAGGCTTCTATTGCTTGCAGTCTTACTGGAAGTTACAAAACACTGCATTTTTATGGAAAAAACTAAATGCAGATGGGTTGGTGGGGAACGGACTGTGACTCTTTATAAACTTAATTGAATTCTGAGGTAGCATCCATTTTAAAATTTGCCTTCTACTTTAATCTGTTTCTCCTCCTGCACACAGAAAGCTTGGTGAAAGTTGGAGGAATTGAAAGAAACCAGCACAATACACATTCATAGAATCGCAGAATCATAGAATAGTTAGGGTTGGTAAAGATTTTAAGACCATCTAGTTCCAACCCCTTGGAGCCCTGTTTGTGATAATCTTTCCTTCCACCACTGGCACAGGGATCATACAGCTCAAGAAGCAGGGAGTTTAAGGGGTTCAATAGCTGATATTTTAGATGTTAGGCACCTAATATTATTTGAGCACCTGGCAGAGGAGTTTAACCTCTTGGCCAATCATTTTTATGTCTACCTGTCCTACCTATTTAGCATTACAGTTGTGCATTGTTGGAAGCTATAGCAGAACTCCCAGGATGTGGCAATTTTTTGCTGGAAAGGCTTTCGTTATTGATGCCTACAAAGTTTATTTTGCATCAAGTTAATAAATGAGGTTAGCCAATGTCTGAAGAACTCATCTCACAGTAAGAAATGGTCAAAATCAACCTGATCCTGTGGCTGTGCACTTACTTCAGCACATACAGCACCAACTTTCAGAAGTGCAATTCTACTCATAGCAAGCCACCTACACTTTCTAGAGAATCAGTAATATCCTTTTATCCCAGAAATACAGAATACAAAATCCACAAAGGAGAAGGAGGAAATACTGGTCTCACTTTTTTATCTCTGCTGTGACAAACATAATTTTCCATTCTTCACATTCTGGGTGACTGAGTGGGGAAGCAAAAAGAGAGAGACATAAAAAAGCATGAAGAATGATTTGGAGGAAAAATATCAGAAGGCTTCAGGCAATAGAAAAATACAATTTTAGCTTGATAAGGAAGGAAACAGAAGTTTGGTAGAAGTTGTGATTTTTTTTTTTTGTTATTTT